>JAAGNO010016979.1:128559-146061 GCA_033439905.1 Ceryle rudis | reverse complement strand
ATTAAACTTAGATGCCCTTCTAGATGAATTAAAAGGTTGATTATTCATCACAGGTCACATATCTACAACAGTGAGAGATCTGGTGGTTTTTGTTTTTTTTTTCCCTGAAGAATGGGGGCCCTGTGAAGCAAAGAAATAATAAGAATTACAGCACGGACTCATGTGCAGCTTGCCTGTGTCTAGAGGAAAATAACTTAGGTACGCAGATAGACAGAGAGATGATAGATAGATAGATAGATAGATAGATAGATAGATAGAACTGCGTTCAACTTATTTCTCCTCTGACATGTCTCATAAATCCATTTAATTCCCCCTCTTACTCTGAAAGGAAGGCAACATCCTTCCATAGTTCTAATCATAAGCCCTTCTCCTCTTCCTGAGGTACTAGTCAATTATTCTCCATCAGTCCTTGTGGATCTATTCACTTTCTCCCGCTACTTTCCTCTTGTATGATTCAGTGTGGGTGGGCAAACTGCTTATAAAAACCCCGGAATTAGAAATGAAGGGCGACTGCAGTTTATTGGTCAAAATCAAGCAGAATTACTCTCTCAGGAGTTGAAGGAAGCTTGCTTGGAATCTGTCTGTATTTTACTTGGATCCTTTGGGTCCCATTAATCCCTCACTTTCATTATCCTAAGCACCAATTCATTTCACTTACTCTCACCTTTCCCCATGGCCACATTGCTTACAATACCACAATGCAATGCTTTTATTGCTTTGTTTGTTGCTATAAAAAAATACTGACATAATAAGTAAAATACAATTTTCTGATGCATTTGCAACAATAACAATAGTCTTACACATACAGATATCAAATTCATGTCCATCATTCAGATATTTTATATGAAGACAAGGCCTAGAAATAAAATAAATAATTTGAGCATGACACTAATGTTTCAATAAGAGATACCTCTCCCACTGCAAATCAATCACTTATTGATTTAGTACAGAATAATCACTTCTACTACTATAAGTATTCTTATCTCATTAAGGAGTTGATACTCTTTGTATGTTAGATATAATGTATTCATGAAGTATTCATGCTGAATACTTCAGACAGAGGTGTGTCTATCCAACTGTGCTTTTAAGGCAGTAGTTCGGCTCAGGTACACTGAATTTCATTATACATTATTTTGAGGTTTCTAAGTATACTTGCATAATAATTCAGCATTATGATATGTCTGTGTAAGGTACTTCTACCTGGCCTCTTAAGTACTTGTTTTACATTCCTTATTTTTCATCAGAGGGACTGTATTAATTAGTTAAATGTCCATTTTACTCCCACAGCAGTTAAGAAATGGTAATACATGCACACATTAAAAATATAAGCTAAACAGAGTGTCTTGAGGAGGGGTTTATAGGAGAAGAGATGTTTGCTGGAGGCTGATCAGTTAGCGTTAAACCAGAATGTCTTACTCTGCTTTTGGTGCATGAATATTTGCAAGTGCCTTCTTCATGCACTTAAAGTCTGGTGATTTTAGGCTCATTCTATGCATATATTACAGGTGGACATTTTTATAAATGTCCTTTTTACTTTAGGGTGTTTGATTTGTTTTGGTTTGTTTGTTTGTTTAGATTTCCTATGTGTCTAATATATTTAAAAAATCTGTAATATCCATCCAGGGCCAGTTTAAAAGAAAGCCCTACAGAAAGGAGTATGCAGAAAGATGGGTTTAGTTCCTCCACCAGTAAGAGAGCAGCTACCCTGTTAACTTGATGGTCTTTGAAAACCTTGATGCAAGTCAAAGCCCACTCTTGCTTCAACTGGGTCTCATAGGTACAGTTTGGTTGTCTCAGAAGTGAATGATTGTATGTTTGTATGATGATTAGTTTGTGGGGGGAAAAAAAAAAAAAAAAAAAAGAAAAAAGAAATTAAAACCAGAGTACACAAACTTTGGATTTTTACCTTCTCATAAACTTGAGTCTATTTTACTGATCTTTGTTAGTAGAATTAAGATCTTTGTGTCTTGTTTTTAATCTGAAAATGAGAATAAATGTTGGGGATACTTTTCTTCCCACACAAGATATTTCTCTTCCTACACAAGGTTAAGTTCAAAACCTTTAACCAAGTTTATGCTGACAACTACCATCTAAAGACTTCATGCAAATCAAATTCACACTGATTTTTGGAATTGAGAAACATGATGCAGGAAATGAAAGATGTGAAAATTGGAGATGAAATATAGGGTTCATCACTGGTGGGAATTCTCAGCCTACCTACACAGTAGCCAAAAGCATCTCTTTCCCTTTTTTGTTAAAGTATATTATACTGAGTTCTCTGTGTTTTAGAAACTAAAAATTTCTCAAGTAGCCTAAACTAGTACATGTCCAGGCAGCAAACTCATCTATAGACTATCACTGAAGTACAAACATGTATCATCAAAAATAGGTTGTCCTATGCTGAATTGAAGAGGGAGACAGATGGCATGTAACACCACAGCTGTGTTAATTTTCTGTCCTGTGACAGATTTTGAAGGTGGTTTTTCTCTATATCAGTTTGGGATATAAAATAAAAATCTAGGGCTATATATAAAAGGATAGCATAGAGAAAATATAAGTGAAATACAGTTTTTATTTCTTAGTACTGAAACATTTGATTTTAAAGAATATCTTTTATTTTTAAAGGTTTTACTATGAGGTAAACAAAAGTTTTCAAAATACAAATCCATTTTGTATCAAAAGACAATTTTTTTTTGTTTTAAAATAGCAAAATTATTCTTTGAGGTTTCAAATCCTTTCTTCAGATCTACTTTTTATTTGGAAAAATGGTAAAATTAAACATTTATCTGATACAGATTCTGTTTTGTTAAATAAATAATTTGTATGAGAAAAATATATTTTTGAAAAAAACTTTTCATGAGCAGCTTCATCCACTGTGTGAACAAAATATTTTTACAAAATCATTCATAATTTTGTTCTAGATCTGATCTTTTGATTTAACAACTATCTCAGCTCACTTCTCCATGAATGTTTAGAGGATACAATTTTTAATACTCCCTTCAGGCTTACATTTTATTGAAGGTCCAGTGAAAGCATTCAGCTGAACACTAGCTCACAACACCTATCTCATTAATGCTTATTTGTTGATGTCACTCTCTGTAGTTTTGCCCGTGTCTTTCTATGACTTAATGTAGCTTTAAAGGCATAATCTTACCTGATTAAAAAAAAAAAAAAGCTTACCTCCATAAATCTTAGACCTAATGGAAATTTCCTTTGCCTAGAAGAAACACTGGAGAAATCAAATAGACCAAGTCTTTTGGCAAACCTAAGTGCTTGACAGCTTTGTTCTTATTATCTCTCAATGACTGGTTGTCAGTTTTCTTTACCATGCTCTGTTTCTGGATAATGGCAAGATACTAATAAGTACAAATTTTAACAGTGGATCTAGGTATACTTGAAATATGTTCAGACATGATTTTGAATTATATACCAAAGACATTAAATCTTACTGCCTTCTGAACTTCTGACTGTTTGAACTTATTTGATGCCCTAAAGCTGAACTTTATTACATTAGTACATCCTATGTTTCTGTGAGCATTATAAAAATGCTAGAACAAGGAGGTACAATATTCAAAGTTTTCCTTCTCCATCAAAGAAGTGGATGAATTTGTCAAAAACTTACCTTGAAAAGCCTCACTTCCGTAAAGTAAGAAAGAATCAAACCTGAGTCCACATTTCCATAAATCACATTCTTCCTTTAACCTGAAGTTTTAAAATATCTATTACAGTATCAATGTTATGATTTAAAACTTGGAGTATTATTGACTTTTCCAGTAGTAACAACAAAACACAGCAAATCATCTTAATGACATTCTGGAGAAATCAATTAGGAAATTAGGATAGGATGTTAATCTACTCTAACACTCAAGGAGGACACATTTATCAATCCTTATCAGTTTGGGCTATGTCTAACAACAAGAATAAATGTTTATCTAGATCACACTGGGTAGTTATTCCAAATAGGCCATCAATATATCTAATTCACTATTTTCACAATTGATTTAGAATAAGCTGAGGTAAAGCATTTGGAGTTGAGTGTGGTTGAGGGTGGGTTTTTCGACAGTTTTAGTGTCTTACTCTCTTTCTAATGGCTATGAAGAAAAAGTATATTAGAACTGACTATACTCAGCTACTTGAAAAAAAAAAAATCTCAGTAGTAAAAAACCCCAACTTCTTCCGATAAAAGTCCCAATGGGTAATGTATGTGAAGTGCTGTATACTGTGTTGATAACCAATACAGAGAAAAACTGCAAAGAAATATACTAGTTCTGAGCTTGGGATATGAACTAAGAAAATGAAGGCAATGGGTGATCAAGAAAAGCAGAAGGAGGCATTACAAATAAGCATATCAATAACAGGATCCTATTATTTTAATATTAGATTTTTGAAATTCATACTAAATATGGATTAATGAAGGTGTATTCTTTTAACTTGTAAGAATTAGCTTAAGGGTTAATGCCACTGTTTTCTTTGCTGGTGTTTTTTGTTTGTTTGTTTGTTTGTTTGTTTGTTTTTAATACAATAAACCCATCTGGATCTACTTATTTTACATAGCATACAAAATATACAAAAAGCTGGAGATTTTTTTTAAAAAGTAATGGGAACTTGTATAAAAAAAGAAGCAAAGTGAACCCTGGAAACAAGCAAATTTTCACTAAAATATCTCATATTAAATATATTATGCATTTATGTCCATTAATTAACTAAAATAAAAAATCATATATTTTATGGATTTACAACAGTGTGTACAAAACGTCTCCAAAAAGGTTAGATTGAGAATAAAATGTGCTAGAATTTCTCTTATGCATTTATATGAACCAGTTGATAGATTTATCACTGCTTAACAGTTGAGCACGGGAGGAATGGATGAAGTCTTAACCCAATCATCTTCCCATATATTCATATGATATAGGAGGGATATAATCTCCTAATGATCTGGGTTAGTAACAAATTTGTAGGGTTTTCTGGCAAATAAGAATAGTGGCACTAATGACTCTGCCCACAGTCATTATTTTCACCTAACTTTAGTCATCTAAAATAAATATGTAGTCTAAAGTGGTTGTTTAGTTTCCATTTGTTGCTAGTGATGAACGAGGGACATCCCTTAGGTTAAAAGCAGTTAATGACTATCAAAACAGGTTTAAACATTAAGAGATTAGTTACTAGTGGCAATATAGGTGTGGTATCAGATTGTGTGTGTTGCCAGTTGCATATGAAAATGATTCTGAAAGCCCAAATATATGTTCAGGAGGTCAGAAATCCTCACAGACATGTTCACACTACCTGAAGTGTTTGATCTGGCTAATTAAAAGCCAATGTGTCTTTTCTCCGTAAGAACCAGACTTTAAGGCACAAAGCTTTCCAACACCTGTTTGTGATTTTCTTCAGCCTAGAGCTCCATCAAGAGCCACACATCAGCTTTTAAAGAAAAGATGACTAAAACATGGACAGTTTTCGTTTCAAGTTTCTTTTGTTTCCCTCTTTTTTAGTGAACAGGTCTAGGAAAGAGGGGAAAAAAATGGGTTTTTGTTTACTTGCTTGTCTGTTTCTCTGAATGACAAACCATTGGGATTACAGCTGCTTGTCAATGTTTGATTGAAACCCTTTCTGTTCATCCAATAGGTATTCAATTACATCGTTAGTTATCTAAGTAAGCTTTTAAGTAAGCCTGTACTGGTTTAGATGGCTAAAGGATACATAGATGTTTTGACAATGAAAAGTTCAAGGTTGAAACAGTTGAACTTAGTTACCTTGCCTAACAGAGCAGAGAGAAGACCTACTTAGTAAATCTCAAGCAATATTGTGTATAAGGGGATCTTCCAGGTACCTTTTACTGTCTCTGTAACATCCTTATAGGTAACCTTAATAAGTGTGGGTTAGACAAGTGGACAGTGAGGTATTTTGACAATAACAGCACTCAGAGAGTTGTGATCAGTGGCTACACTGTAACTAGTGGTGCTTCCCAGGGGTCAGTGCTGGGTCCAGTCTTGTTCAACATATTAATCAGTGACCTGGATGAAAGGTTGGAGTGTACCCTCAGCAAGTTTGATGATGATATAAAACTGGGCAGAGTGGCTGACACACCAGAAGGCTTTGCTGCCATTCATAGAGACCTGGGCAGGCTGGAGAGTTGTCTGGAGGGGAACCTAATGAAGTTCAACAAAGGCAAATGTAGAGTCCTGTGCATGGCAAGGAATAACCCCATGCATCAGTACAGATTAGGGGTTAACCTGCTGGAAAGCAGCTCCACAGAGAAGGACCTGGGAGTCCTGGTGGATAACAAGTTATCCATGATCCAGCAACGTACCCTTGCAGCCAAGGCCAGTTGTATCCTGGGTGCATGAAGAAGAGTGTGACCAGCAGATTGAAGGAGATTATAGTCCCTCTCTAGTCAGCCCTAGTGAGGCTACATCTGGAGTAATATGTCCAGGTGTGGGTTCCTCAGTTCAAGAGAGACAGGGAACTACTGGAACTCTTGAACATGGAGAAGACGGAGATGGAATCTTATAAATCCTTATAAATATAAAAAAAAAGCAGGTGCCAAAAGGATGGGGCAGTCTTTTTTCAGTAGTGCCCAGTGACAGCACAGGGGGCAATGAGCACAAAGTAGAACACAGAAAGTTCCGTCTGAGCATAAGGAAAAGCTTCTTTACTTTGAGGGTGACAAAACACTGGAACAGACTGCCCAGAATGATTGTGGAGCCTCCTTCTCCAAAGACTTTCAAAACCTGCCTGGATATGATCCTGTGCAACCTGCTCTAGGTGAACCTGTTTTAGCAGGAAGGTTGGACTAGATGATCCCCAGTGGTGCCTTCCAACGCCTACTATTCTGTGATTTTGTGATTCTGTGCTTCTACTGTCCAGAATTAGCTGTTCCTTCTGCCATATGCCATTATTTATGTGATTATATTTTTTAAATACTTTATGCTTTGGTTATCAGTTCTGCAAGAGATTTAAAATTTGGACCTGAGCACCCAAAACATCTCCTGAACTACAAAGCTCAAATGAAAAAAGGCTTAGACATTTAGAGTCAAATACATCTCACCTAACTTTAGACTCTTATAACTGAGATGTTTATGCTTGATTTAGTTGTCTTTGATTCCCTTTATTAAAAATGAGTTGAAACAGTCACTCTAAAGGTGTAATTTACCTGGCTTATATTAGGTGTCTAGTTTAGAAAGGGAGGAAGTGTATCTTAGAAATTCTTATTTTTTCCATTATGTCTAAAGGATAATGGGGTCAAGTGAAAAGCTGTTCAGATGAACATGCTTGATGTGGAATAGTTTATCTTACAAATGCTCCACTTTATTTCCACTTGGCAGTGAAGATACCAAACTTCATTGGCTTCTGTGTGTTATTGTTTTTTGTTTGTTTCTTTATTTTCCTTATATGGAAGTTCTCTAAGGCCTAAAATTCTACCTCTAGTTGTGTTATACAGAACTTCAGCTTGAAAAGACTATATGGCAACAAACTTATTACAGGCTTAATCTTCATGGGGATTCAGCAATATGACCTGTGGAGTTTTGGGGGTTATGTATTCTGAGAGGCACATAAACATTTAAACTTCTTGGAAAATAAAACAATCAACTTTTTGAAGAAGTGAGGAGGAGTGAAATGTGTTTTCAAGACCATATTTTGAGGTCTTGGCTTTTAATTTTTACCTGAAACATGACTTGGGGACCACAGACCTTGCTGATCACAGACTTCTTGAATGACTGCATAGAGGAATGCTGAAAAGCTGACACAGAGTGTTTAATAATATTTTAGGTTTTTTTCATGTTAATACAAATAAAATCATACCAAAGTTTATACGCATACTCTGCACTGATGATTTTTATTACCTATCAGCATTTTTTTTCATTGCTTCATGTAATGATGCACTGAATTCAATTATAGAATTGACTTTTGATGTATAGAATTGACTTTTGATGTATAGAATTGAATACATTTTTTGGGGAAAAACCCACAAACACCCCAAAACCCTAAAGAACTAGCAACATTTTCCACAACAAGCAATGGTCATAGTTTGTATATCAAATTGTTACTCTGAATGCTTGCAGTCACAGGTTATTCCTTTGGAATCATACACAAGTGATTTTAGATTCATTGCTAGTGTATTGAGGCGTAGAGATTGAAGACAACGAGAAAAAAATAATATACAAATAACATATATAAGATAAAAAGGGTTTTTTTTAACATACATGACTTCATTTTTGCACTGGAGATATCACTACTATAAGCATTAGATTTTAAATATAATGATCTTTCTCAGTGCTCCTAAATTCAATAAACTGAATCCATAAGGAAAGTCCAAATCATTGAAAAGGGAGAAAACAAAGACAAGAAGAATAAGGAGCAAATTGCCATTCAAGAAAAACAGAAGCCTAAGCTAGACAAAAAGCTTGAGGAATCTACGCTATAGAAAGTCTGTCCATGAACGCATAAATGCAAATACACATTAATAATTACATTGAGGACTCAATATAACCATTACCCTTCATTTTGGCCTGTATTGAATTATCCTTTTGATTGCCAAAATAGTCAGAAGCCTGCCCTTCTTTAGCCCATCTACCAACTGACAAACTCTATATAATCACTGGTCCCTATCTTCTTTTGGAGGTCATTTTTCACTAAAGAAGGCTCAAGCCTTAATGAAGCAAATTTTAAAATCCCTGACATTTGTTTGTAGATTCTGAGAACAGTAACTAAATAACAGCATAAAGTAGTAACTGGGAGGAATAAAAGAGACCCTGAACTTTCGGAGAGATCAAACTCATTTGATTTTAATGTAGTAGGAAGTTTTTGAAGTTTTTTAATTAGTAGGAAGTTTTAAGCCAGATCTTCCTTAATCCCACCCCTCATCCTAGCAAGGTGAAAACTAATTCAGTAAAATTTTGTATCTCTTTTGTGCTATAGGGACTACTGTCAAATCAAACATCTTAAAGCCTCTGTCACTGTCAAGGTTTAGGGTCAGTGCAGTCTGCTAGACCTATAGACTCTCTCTGTTAAACCCTCTCCTTCTCCAAGGAGGAAGAAAAAAGGAATAAGGAAGAGAGACTTATTGATTAGCAAAGTAAACTAGCATGGCTTCAATGCAGGCCATTATATACTATAATAAAATAGTATATATACAAATATATATAAACCTAGAATCAAATGCAATTCCCCCTCCTGATGACAACTGTGTCACTGTCACCACTGATACCGTGAAGCAGGCACTGGGGTCCCAAGCTGTACTCAGCAGCAGACGGGAACTGGATTCAGGAGCTGGATTCTGGAACTGGATTCAGGAACACGTGGTTTGGGATTGAAGGCAGAACAGACAGAGACCTCTTCAGATTTGGTATTAAACAGGGATGATGAGGCTCAAACTCTCTTCTCTTCTTCAATGGCCAAATATGATGTATAGGGGATGGAATACCTTGTTGGTCAGTTTAGGGTCACCTGTCCTGTCCGCTTCTCCCTGCAGGTGTGGCCTTTTACTTTCTGCACCCCCAACATGGTACACAAGATCCAGCAGTGGCCTTGGTCTGCACACCAATCCTCAGTACTAACTCTAAACATCGGACGTTACCACTGCTAGAAGCAGACACTGACTGTGAAAACAGGCTGCTAACTTCAGACAGTGCAGTGAGTTAGAAGAACTGAGCTGAAAAGTAAAATCACTGAACAGAATTAGTTCTGTTCTAAGTTAAGCCAGCACAGTCACTCAGCTTGCCTTGTAATGTTTGCTTTCTGCTAGTGCTTAGAACCAAAACATACTCAAACTGTCTACTCCAAAGCTAAAGAAATGAGGAAATATACATAATCTAAGTTTGCTGTACAGCATAAACATTTTGGCTGTAAATGTTTGCTAACATTCAGTGTCATACATTTCAGGTTTTCCTTTACCCATGAGAGGAGCTTAAAAGCAGAAAGATAGTCCTCCTAGATCTCTGATGAAGATGCAGTAAGATAGACAAAATGTGTAACCATCAAGTTCATGCATAAGAAATGTCAAGTGTTTACTGAAGAGAAATAGAAAATATTAAACGGCAATCCTAAATAGAGTTCTGAAAGATCTGAGATGATGACTCATCAAAACTGTAACATAAACCCATCTATAGATAAAAAAGTCTTAATATAAATGACTCAAAAATCCATTGAGTTGTAATGTTTTTCCATGGTAATTATATCTTTGTACTGGAAATATTTTAATTATCTGAAGATACAATGTGCTATATATCTTTGTCTAATTGTAGGCAATGTAGTATGGTTTACTATTCACTTCCTACAAGCATTTTAATAGTATACTTGACATTTGTTATGGGGCCAGTAAGTGTTCTGAAGCAGAAGAGACTTTTACAAAGTCATGACCAGCTCCAGTTCTAAGAGGAACAGTGAGAAGGAGGCTGGTGGTAGTAGTTGGGAAAAAAATCTTGGTCACAGAAATGAGTTTTAAGTGTACTTGAGAAGGACTATTATGTAAAATTCAGTAGAATTTTTGGTAAAGTTCAGTTCAGAAGACAGAGACCCCATGTTGAGAATATTCTGGCAATAAATTTCTTATGGGCTCCTTTCTGAGATATTAGAATTCCTCTTGGCAAAGAAAAGGAGAAAGGCAGTCACTAAAGTAACTGGCTCCCCACCAGATCCTAATTATTAAACATCTCAGATATTTTGGGTAGCCAGAAAACTAGGGTAAAATATAAGCATTGTCATAAGGAGACCTTATTCAGGGAAAAAGGAAGACACATTCTGCCCTAGGTTGTGCTGCTGATAACATTTCAGTGTAAGTCTTTTCTTAGTAATTACAGAGGAATAGATTATATTGAGATTTTAATTTCAAATTAAGCAAGACTGCCCTTCAGAAACATTGGATTGCAAAAGCTGTTTTTCTTACCTTGCTGGGATTTCTCTAAAACAGCTTTGCTATTCTTTTGCTCACTCTTTGAATAAAGAAACAAAACCATATTGTGTGATCACGTTCCCCCCTGTCTTATAACAAGGAAGTTAACAGCAACCTTCTGTCACTTAAATATGCTTGTTATTTATAACTGAATTTAAATTCTTATATCCAAAAAATGAACTTGTGTGCTGTGTCACTGACCCACTGAGAAACCTCTTTATTTTTAATTTGGATCTTTAGGTTGCAGTCTTATGTATCATACATTGCTTGCTCTTAGAGAAGGATTCTTGGAGGGCTCTTCCATTTCCAGAACTTATTTAGGAAAGATCTGCCTCCCACTATTCCACTAATATTCTCATCTGCTTCAAAAAGGCTAAATTATTTTCAAACGTGTTAGGAGCTATATTTTTAGCAACAGCTTATGTCTTCTTGGCACATTCCTGGTACAGCAATGTTGTCAGACCTCATGTTACAGAATCTCCTGGTCTGTCATGTATTAAAACTGTTCTCTGGGTATCCAAGCACTTCAAATACTTGTGAGTGAAGGTTCGCAAGTGGATGGATATTTCTTTAGTTTTGATTTAAGTGCCAGGAGAAGCTAAAACATCAGAATCAGTAGAACTCTTAAAGGTACTCATCCGGGCAGATAAAGACAGTACTTAAAGACTTATATTGGACAAACTAAACCACTTGCTTATTTTCATTTCAGATGTAGCAAATATCCGAAAGTTATTTTTAAATGTAAGTAATAGAACATAAGATCTATTGACAGTTTTGATAACAAAGATAAATACCATGCTATTTAAAGAGATAGCCATCTGAATCATCAAAAGCTGAAGTTTATCTCACAATTACATTCAAATAATAAATTTTCAACCATTTTTTTATTTATTTGAATGGTTTGGATTATTTGATAACTTTACCTACGTTGGATGAATTGTTATAAAAAAGAACTGCTACTAATAGAACAGATACAATTCATTTAAAGTAGCACACTTAGAAAAAAGAAAGATGGTCCCATGATAACAATGATGTCTCAGAGCTTGGAAGATCTGAGACATCTTAGCATTGAAAAAAACTCCTTGTGCTACAGTGTTTCAGGAGGATAAAAACACTGGAAAAAAAAGCATCTGGCCTCTAGAGTAATGAGGATTGTGCAGGGAACACAGACTCATAGACATTGCACATCATTGTTTGTTTTGTGGCATTCTTATAATTCTAACATAAAGGGAACAGACTCAAGGAGACCTAAATTGAGTTGGCCTGGTAGTGACAAAATTACTTTATTTCCCTTGTTTCTCCCCATATATCCATGGTAAATTATCCCTCTTTTCTTTATAAATAATCTTGCAATTGTCTTTTGACATGTTATCTAAAGGTATTGTTGCTGTTAGCAAAAGCATATATATTTATTTTTGAAAGAAAGGTGTATTGAAAATGTGAAAAATCCTTGTCATGATCCTAAAACTGCATTTAGAAGAAAGAAATACACTGCTTAAACCATATATTCTGGCTTTTTTTTTTTTTTTTTTTTTCTAAACCTCAATATATTGTTACAGAATTAATGGAAAAATATGGGAGCCCTCCAGTGGTGAACATGATGTATTTAGATTTCATAAAGTAACCACTTTCCTGTAAATGTTTCCTGTTTGCAACATAGTTGCCATAGTTTTCTGACACATATGGATGCTGATCCCATTTTGATTAACAGGACTTGATAGTGTCCAACATTTTCCTGAACTTGCATGTGCTGTATTCCCAGATGTCATTAGTAACAGCCAAGAAAGTAAAATCTCTCTCATTTTACTTCCTTTTCTGTATAGACAGGAAAACCCTGGGGGCTCTTTTGTTTTCTTCCCAATAGAAACTGCATGGGTTAATCATGTTTTCCTCTTCCACAGGCTTCTCACCTTTAAGGTTGTATGGTTGAAAAGGGATTTACAATAGCAGTAATAGAGATGTGTGGCTGGCCTGATCCTCCCATTCTTTGGCTTCCTGGATTATGTTAATCCAGTCACCATTTGCCTCCAGAACTTCACTCCCCCATGTAAAGCTGTGGGACATCCTTCTGGAAGGGCCCTGGATGCCTGGCTCACAACTGCTTTGGCAAATGAACTCACATATTTGGTCTTCCGTGTTCAATTTGCTGTAAAAACTTGGGGTTATTATTTCCATGGATGAGCCTCTCTGTTGCACTCCAGGAAGAAAATAGAGATCATAGACTGCTTCCCGAGGAAATATAGCTTTAAGTTGCTCTGCTTATGCCTGCACAGTCCACTGGAACTACATTCCTTTCCTAAACATGCTCATCTGATAATAGTACAGATAAATCCTTAATACAGAGTTCCTGCACCTTTAATTCCAACTTATAACAGTTTTAGACATTTTGAAGTTAAACATGCCAGCACAACTGTCAGATGGCTTCTTCCAGCAAAGTTACAAATGTGGAGTTAAAAGTCGTTTCCTTGTGAGTGAGGCACATATAAAATACAAGTGTCTGAAAAATTGCAGACTTTTCAGAGAGCCTTTCTATAGCACTGGAAACAATAGGAAACTGAGGAAAAGCAAAGGATTAGACATTTGTCTTATTTTAATGAGGATAGCTTTTGTTGGAAATGCATGTTGATAAAGTGCATGGAGTTATCAAGAATATTTGCTTGAAGCCCTTGGCACCCGAGGTATTCATAAGCAGCTCACAGAAAAAGCTATACAGTCAGAAGCCCACTTTAGTACCATTATCTTTATATAATTGTCAAAGGTAAATTCAGCAAAAGTAGATAAAAGATCATCTTCCTGCTAACAGATGTGAGTGTGCACATGCACACACACTGGTTTGCATCATATTTAGCTGCGGGAATATTCTGAATATAGACACAGGAGGAGGAAGTGTGTTTTCTTCTGGTTTTGTTTGTCTTCTTTTCTGTTTTCTTTTGTTCCAAATCTAAAGGCAGGCCCCTGAAGTATACAGAAGAGTAGAAATAAGATTGCAAGAGGCTCAATCTACTTTACATGCTTTGTCTTTGCTTTTCAGTGGATTTTACTACACTTTATACAGCAGCTGTAGGGTCCAGGACTCCTATTGTCATGGAAAAATAAAGGCCTCGTTTAATGGTTGATGGAGCTGTAGTGTGTGATATGTGTTTGTTAGTATAAGACATCTGCTCTTTGTGTCAGCTACTAACTCCAGACACCTCGGATTGTCCCCTGTCCCCTGCTAGGCTGTGTGTGGAGGCAGAAGTTTGGAGCTGTATAACACTATCTAGCAAAAGAGAAAAGGGGCAAAGAAAATATTTGTGTGCAGCAGGGACTAAGCATCAGGAAAAGAGATGCTTTCATCTGTGGCTGAGAGGTTATGTGATTAGCATGTGACAGCTGCTAGCCCCTTAACCACTGGATGGATAAGGATGACTAACTGTCAGGGATGCTCTGAACTATGTAATCTGACAAAAACAGTGCTGAGAGGATGCTGATTTTGGATACAGGGCTGCCATTTCACACAGTTCACTTATCATCAGGAGATACTAAAACTATGCAGTGAAACAAGCATCAGCAACCTCAGGGTGCACATGGCACTTCTCATTACCATGCCTACCTGGACCAGCTCTCTGGAGAGGTCAAGGCCACCTCTGCACCTCCTCTGCACTGGCCCTTCCTCTTGCTGGCACTCTGATTCTGTCTGGTCCCAATGGTCCCATGCCACTGCCCCTCACCATCCTGCAGACCCTTTGGAACACCTATAGCCTCCAGGCTGCAGCTGCTGGAATCATGAGCCAGCAACTAAGACTGTCGCAGCTGTGATCTAATAGTTTAAGAGTTTTGTTTTCTTCTTTTTCTGGGGGTGGAAGGGGAGAATAGGAAAAATATTGTGGATAATAAGTAGCTTTAAGACCTGACACATTAATTTGTCTGTAATAGTTTAAAAAAAGAGGGGAAAAAAAAGATTCAGTTGTGTTTGTATGACAATAAGGGAGTTTTGCAGTTTTGACATTCAAAAATATTTTGTTAAGCTTGTAGCTGTTACTTATCAAAATAGAAATTGAACGGAATGATTTTGATCAATGTTTACTTACAATTTACAGATAGTTTCTCACTTTTAGTGAGAAAGTAAAATTTGCTTTGGCTGAGTCACAAAACTTTATCTGTCTAAAAGGTAGATTTCTTGGCTAGTTGTCTCATGAAAGTCAACGGATAGGTGGAGTGATGTGCTCGGGTAGTACTTCTTCAGCAGTAGCACTTCTGTTTGAAAAGTACCATCACTGGAGTGTCTGTTCACTTCTACTCATTGTATGTGGAGCCCAGATGAGTAGGTTAGACTTTGTCTAATGTTTCGATGGCAGAATTAGGTAAAATCCTACTTGGTTTTCAAGGTGATAAATTCTATATTTTCACTAGGATTTTTATTTCCATAGTTAATCCTAAGTAGAACTTCACATGGACATGTATTTCATCAAAATGTGATGTCTGTCTCTTACTGACATAGTCTTTACTTAATTTTTATTTCAATGATGTATATTGATTTTACTTCCCCTATACATGAACATGCCTAAGTAGAGAATGCAGTTCAGTAAATTTTACAGCTCTGTAAGAAAACAAAGTCACATAGTGGCCATAGTGTCCTCAAACCTGAGAGTACAGTTCCCCAGTATCTCAACCCTGAAATTAAGAAAAGATATTCCTCAGTGAAAACACAGAAAAGTGCATTTCTTGAGACTGTAGGAATAATAGGATTAACATCATTATAATACATTATATAATGCAAAGCAAGGGTAACTAAAGAGCAGAGGAAGAAAATGTAGGGCATAACTACAGTACTAAAACAGTAAAAGTTTTTTACTGTAAAAGCAGTGATAGCAACTGCCTTTCATTCACAAACAGAAATATTTGTTAACTTCAGTAGGAATTTTGGCATATTGTAAAATTTGTGTTCAATACTTTAAAGATTGTTAGGGATTTTTGACAACCAAAAAAACTAATACCTGGTTCAGAGACAAATTCTGAACCTTAAAACAGACTTATGACTGGTGTCTGATTTGAATGATGCTTGTCTCAGACAAGAATCAGGTTTAACTCAGAGAATAGGCATAACGCCTCATTAGTTTTAACATGTTTCACTGAAATGTACTCACATGCTTAGATTTTCATTTTAAAGCAAAAGACAATCTATACTCATTCCAATAAAAAATACTTGACCATTCAATATAATTGCACAATTTGCTAACAAGACATTTTAAAGAACTATGATGGGAAATTTAAACACAGATAATCTGAGGGCTTTAGGTAATATGACTTCATTTTAGCTCTCTAGAATAAAGCTAATCTCTGTTCTTTAGTACAGAGAAGCAGTTTTTGATCCCTGAAAATGAATAGTTCAATTTCATTGAAATGCCTACGTGGTGAATTATTTCTGCTTAATTTTGGCTTACCATAAGAACTGAAAATAAATCAAAAGTAGCAAGTCAATATAGAGTTGTTTATTGTGCAACACAGCATAGCTGTAATTTAACATGGGCTAGTAAGCTTATTTGCATAATATAAATTTTAGCCTGATTTTACAACAAATTGTCTGTGTGAGTGCATTGACCCACAATCAACCAACACTAGAGTTCAGGAAAAGTGGTGGAGTACTAAATTTCCTTGTAGCAGCTCAGTGGAATTGCAAATATATTAGCCAAGAGCATGTCCTTCTGAAAGCATCTGTGTCCTGGTTTGAGTGAGAACAGAACTAATTCTGTTCAGTGGTTTTACTTTTCAGCTCAGTTCTTCTAACTAATTGCACTTCCTCAAGTTAGCAGCCTGTTTTCACAGTCAGTGTCTGCTTCTAGCAGTGGTAACGTCCAATGTTTAGAGTTAGTACTGAGGATTGGTGTGCAGACCAAGGCCACTGCTGGATCTTGTGTACCATGTTGGGGGTGCAGAAAGTAAAAGGCCACACCTGCAGGGAGAAGCGGACAGGACAGGTGACCCTAAACTGACCAACAAGGTATTCCATCCCCTATACATCATATTCAGTATAAAGCTGAGGGATCACAAGCTCTCTACTTCAAAGGCAGGCATTCAAGGAGGACTCTCTCTGTTCTGCCTTCAATCCCAAACCACATGTTCCTGAATCCAGTTCCAGAATCCAGTGAAGGAAGACAGTTCCTGTGTGCCACTGAGCCCTGCCTGGAACTATCCCACTGCATCAGTGGTGATGGTGACATAATTGCTATTAATACTGTTTTTAAATATATTTGTATATATTCCATTTTATCATTATTACTTTAATTACAACTTTTCTAATCAATAAGACCCTCTTCCTTATTCTCTTTTTCTTCCCTTTTGGGAAAGGAGAGAGGTTAACAGAGGGAGTCTGTTGTAGTTCTAGCAGACTACCCTGACCCTAAACCTGGACAATCTGAAATGATATACTAGCATAAATGATCCTTTAAAGATATTATTTTTTGCCAATACTTTATTGTTATCCTTCTTTTTTTTTTTTTCCTTCCTTCTATTTTATATGTGGTTTTTTAGATAGTAAAATACATATTTGAGGGTGATAAGGTGTCAAGGCTAATAAAGTTATAATTTATAAATATATAATATTAATAATCTTAATATATATAAATAGGTATATT
>JAAGNO010016979.1:98697-124050 GCA_033439905.1 Ceryle rudis | reverse complement strand
GGCCTTTGTAAACAGGCCCTCTCCAGTCTTTTTGTAAGCTCCCTTCAGGTACTGGAAGGTCACTATTAGGTCTCCCCGGAGCCTTCTCTTCTCAAGACTGAACAATCCCAGCTCCCTCAGCCAGTCCTTGTAGGAGAGGTGCTCCAGCCCCCTGATCATCTTTGTGGCCCTTCTCTGGACCCGTTCCATCAGGTCCATGTTCTTCCTGTGCTGAGGACTCCAGAGCTGGACTCAGTATTCCAGGTGAGGTCTCACCAGAGCAGAGTAGAGTGGCAAAATCACCTCTCTTGATCTGCTGACCACACTTCTTCTGATGCAGCCCAGGATGCGATTGGCCTTCAGGGATGCAGACATACACTGGCTGCTCATGTTCACCTTCTCATCTACTAGCACCCCTAAGTCCTTTTCTGCTGGGCTGCTCTCTATTGCCTCTTCCCCAAGCTTGTATTGATAGTGGGGATTGTTCTGGCCCAGGTATAGGACCTTGCACTTGCTCTTGTTGAACCCCATGAGGTTCACCTGGGCCCACCTCTCCAGCTTGTCCAGGTCCCTCTGGATGACATCCCATCCCTCTGGAATATTGACCACACCACTCAGCTTGGTGTCATCCGCGAACTTGCTGATGGTGCACTTGAACCAATTGTCTATATCATTGATAAAAATGTTAAATAAGACAGGTCCCAGTATGGACCCCTGAGGGACACCACTTGTCACTGCTGTCCATCTGGACTTTGAGCCATTGACCACTACCCTCTGGATGCGACCATCCAGCCAATTCCTTATCCACTGAACGGTCCACCCATCCAATTTGTATCTCTCCAACTTGGTGAGTAGGATGTTGTGGGGGACTGTGTCAAAGGCCTTGCAGAATTCCAGATAGATCACACCCACAAGTGGAAATTCACAAGCATCATTCAAGTTTCTGTTTAACTATCAGCTGAAATGTGAAAACTCAACTATGTAGATGAAATTTACTCTTCGGGAATTATTTATTGCCATGTTTCATGGCAGTTGGCCTCTGATATGAAAGACTTGTGCAATTTTCCTTTTCAAGTCACTCCCTATGCAGAATAAATAAAATGCTTCTAATGTAAAAGAATTTTAACTTAATTTTAACTTAACTTTCTGATTAATTTGTCCTCATTGTTTAGTATATGACTTCTTCATTCTGCTCTTTGAATAAATTGTACATTTTAGGAGAGTTGGGCCTTGTTAGATCGTTCAGGCACATAAGACTGATGGTTGTCTTTTTTTGACTTTTCTTCAATGTTGTGCAATTTTATGAATCATCATGTTTTGTTGTGCCACCTGAATATCCAGAGGAAATTTGATTTTCAAAGTACTGTGACAAACTCTTAAACAAAAGATTGATAAGATTTAAAAAAAAAAAAAAGACACAGCATCTGATGTAGTCAACAGTTTCTTAACATTGTTTAACAACTGGCTCCCATCATAAGTACAATTTTCTATTTTTGTTACGATTATTTTTTATGAAAAGTTGTGTGCGCTAATTTTTCCTCATCCATCTCTGACTTTATCCAGAACGTAAAGAAGCAGCTGTAAGGTTAAAATAGACAGCTAACATTTTATTGGCCACTGAATATATATGAATTCTGTTTTATTATTATTATGACTTTTAAGCATACAAGCATTTGTTTATGCATACAAATACCAGAGCTTAATGAAAAAGTCTGTGATTATTTTTGCAGGAATTAAAAAAATAACTTTTGCATTTATTTTAAATGAAATATTTTGCTTCCTTTCTGTGACATTGAATAATAAGAACATTTGACAGATTTAAAAACTATTTCCTAACAGTATTTTTTTCTTTGAAAAACTTTCCTTTCTTCTTTATTATTCTACTTTATACGCTGGTTTTCATTAGTAAACTAGAAATCTTTGATCAAAGGAAATTGCTAAAAAGCTGTGGAAAATATTTTGATAAAAAAATAAAATCAACCAGAGACTTCCTAAGAAATGCATATTCAGATTGTTCTTCTACAAGAGACATTACCTTGTAGCTACTTTTCCTATACTATGCATATTGACTAGAGAGCTATTGTGTTTCACCCTGATTAGTATTTCAGTAATCTGGTGAAGCAGGGAATTAATAATAAGAATCTAATAAAATTATGGAAAGTCTGTTTATATAGAGTATGCCAATTGACAAAAATTATCCTTTGCAATGTAGTGAATACCTCATCAGTAATTTTTCAAAAGATTATGTATCTCTTAATGCTTACTTTACTCATATTTGGCTGCTCAGCCTTTTAATAGTCCAGAGAATCTACCTCTAATTATTTCTTACCACCTATCATCTGGTGTACCAAGCCCTGTCTTCCTTCATAGTAAAACCCAGGAAAGATTTTTAGGTAGATTTTCTGACACTGTATACTTAAGAACAGCCATTTACTTTTTCTTTTGTCTTTTTAATAATTGACAAAAAAGCTTTGCCATTTTCTCTTTTGCCATCTTCAAGTGTCAGAGCTAGGTATGAATGGTCTTTCTCCTGGGATTTATTAAAATATCTATCTACTTACCCTTTACTGTCTCTTCTTTGATGGGTTTCTCTCCTGTCTTCCTTTACTCTCTCATAATTCTTATTTCTCCACAATATGTGTCTTGACATTTCCTCATGAGGCTTCCCCCGTGAAGACATTGAAAATGGCACATGGCAATCTTTTTACACATCCGGAAGCCTCTAGTACAACTAAAGTAAAATACAAGTTCAGTGCCCTCCCTCTGGAATTCAAAGGGTTTTTACCAATAAAGAGGTAATGAATACACAATAGAATTATGGCATATTCATAAGAATATTTTCTGTTTATCAGAAAATAGCAGAGGAACACAGAATACTGGAGTATTTGTGGAATCTGGAGCAAGGAAGTCTCATTCTCGATGGAGGAGGATTGGGATATTGAACTTTAAACAAGCCAGACATACATAGGTCCATGGGGCCTGATGGGATGCAAGTATGAGTGCTGAGGGAGCTGGCTGATGCCACTGTGAGTCCACCCTTCTTTTATCTTTGGAAGGTATTGGTCATCCAGAAATGTTCCTGAAAACTGGAAGAGAGCAAATGTCACTCCTGTGACAGGGGAAGGAAGATCTGAGGAATTAAAATAGAAGCCAGTCAGCCCCATCTCAATCACTTCATAGGTAATGGCACAACTAATCTTGCAAAAAGGTTCCAAACACATGAAGGACAAGAAAATGGCTGGTAGTTGTTCACATGGATTTATAGCGGGGAAGTTATGCTTGACCGTCCTGATAACTTTCTATAATAAGGTGACTAATTAGAGTAGAGTAGTGAAGAGTTGCTTATCTCAATTTTAATAAGATGTTTAACACTGTCACCCACAACATCTTCATAGATAAACTGACAATTTATAGATTAGATAAGTGGGCAGTGAGATAGCTTAAAACTGGTTGAACAAGTGTCAGAAGGTTGTGATCAACAGCACAAAGTCCATTTAGAGGTAAGTTAGAAGTGGGCAAATACTGTTCAGCCTCTTCATTAATAACCTGGATGATGATACAAAGTACACCTTCAGCAAATTTGCAGATGGTGCATAATTGTGAGGAGTGGTTGATACCCCAGAGAGGTGTGCTGCCATTCAGAGACATCTGAACATTCTGCAGAACTGGGCAAAAGAGAAATCTCATTAAATTTGGCAAAGAGATATGAAAGGTCTTACCCTGGTAAGGAATAACCCCATGAACCAGTAAGCATGGGTGGGGAGAGAGGGGTTGGGTGGGGGAAGGGCTGTCCTTTATGTAGAAACTGACATATTATAATGTATTTTCCTACTTTTAAAACATACAATTTCATCAGATTTTCACCATTGCCAGAAAAGTCACAATTTTTCTTGTAGTTTTCCTAGGGTTTTTGTTTGTTTGTTTGTTTGGGTTTTTTTAATTTTAAATTCTTACAGCTTTACTCCATTAATTTATAAAATACCATTTCCCTTGAAATTAATGCCCTTCAGCTATGTATAGATTTTCAGCACGTTAAATTTCTGTGGTTACTGAGTGAAGCTACATAATACTAAGGATGGCTTTTTTTTAATGGCCTTTATTTCATACTAGCACGTTGTTCCTTCACTAGAAGTATTTAAATACTTAAGTAGCTGATTGTGCCCATATATCAGGTATGTACAGAGGTAAATTCTTCAGTTGTTTAATCAAATAAATTACAGATAAAAACTCTGCTTGCAGGATTATGGATAGAAATACCTTAAGCTTACTAAACTGTTGAACTCATAAAGTTATCCCATACATTTGACAATATAAAGAACCCCCAAAATATTAAACTTTATATATGGATTAAGTGATAAGTAACAGTGCAAGAAAGACTGCACATTTGTTTTCCTAATATCAAGTTTAAATTTTATCATTTGTGAATAAAGTATAGAATACTGTGGACTGATCTCAAAAGATTTGTTATGACTTTCTCTCTTCTTTTCCATTCACAAATAATCTAGTCAATTTTGGACTACACTGGTGTAAAAACAAAGCAAGAATAAAAGTCAACTTTAAACATGAGCTGTTGCCTTGAGAAACAACTAGCAAGGAGGGACAATGGGAGATGAAGTGCAAGTGCTACAGATAAGCATCAGACTGGACCTGTGAACACTAGAGAAGTTACTGAGCTGATGTCTGGCTCTAAGCATCTGTTTCTGAGTGGTTTGATGCCTAGACCTATTTGTAGGCAGGTTGTTTAATAGAATAAGTCAAAATATTGATTAACATCTTGACATTCAGGGTCTGACAATAAAGTGGACCATCCCATGCTGCTTACTGTGCAGTATCTTTGAAGGTCATGCTCTGCAGCAGAAATCTGAGAAATAACTTGGAAACCAATCCAGGCAGATTTAAACCTGAATATGTGGCAAATACATGTAGGGATTCTTCTCCATGAAAGGACTGCCCACTCAGTGTACCAGATAAACTTAACGTTGCTAAATTCATAGAGCCTTAAATCCTGGCTGACATACCATAAGTGACATTTTTTTTGTCCATCTCATTTTTTAAACAGGGGATGAAATCTCTGAAGTAGATGTTCTATATTCTTCTCAGCCTTAGGGCTACGATACCCGTGTCAAAGACACTTTGCTAAGCATGGAACCAGGAGCTACCTTGAACGTGTGTGATTTTTTGAAGCCGAGTGTCTCTGTGAAGTCAATAAGAAGAGCTCTGAGTGCAGGAAGGAGTGCATGAGAAAGCATGTCCTTGAACGGAGAGGTTTAGGAACAGGGAGCTTAGGACTTCCCTGTTATCCAGAGCTCCCTCTCTTTTTTTGCCCCTTACTGCTCAAGGTGAGATCTGTTTGCGTCCCACAGGAAGAGGCTGAACACTGGAGACATCCCTTTCTCAGGTGTATCCCCGAAACTACAATCAGACACTTGTTTCCCCTCTGCTTTCCAGACTAATGAACTTTGCATTCCTGGAGACACAGCAGCTCAGCCTCAGGAGAAGGAACAGCAACTGCCTCATTCGCATTACTCATGAAACTGTGGTTAGGTCACTCTTGAGGGTTATAGGAGAGGTGGGTTCAGCCCCCTGTAAGATAATCAGACCTGGGAATGCAAACCTCTCATTTTCTTAGTGAGCACTCAAACCACTAGACTATTAAGCATAAGACAGTGTCACCTTTACCAGGTATCTTTTTCAGAAGAGGGCTAAAACACTAGATCCTGAGTGGATGGAAGCACCTAACATTTCCTATTATTTTTCTACACTCTCAGTGGAAAGATAGACACTTAAAATAGGAGTGGATTGCTGTTTGATTATCTTCAGAGACAGTCTCTCTCCACTATGGTAGGCTGACTAACTCATCAGCCCCCTGGTAGGGCCAAACTTGATTTTGTGCATCAATATCTAAATTAAGCACCTAAATGAAGTGCACAAGACTATGACAAGGAACATTAACTCTCCTCAGACATGCCTACTATGCAAGGAGAGTGACATTTGAAATTTTTTCCAGAAAAAAAAATTTGGGGAGTCTTGTACTGAGACATGAGTACAGCAGTATCACTTTTGACCACAACTAATACTGAGTTGTTCAAACTTATTTTGCCTGGGTCTTGCTAGCTCAACTATCCTTGCACCATACCCCGTGGTGTGAGAAGACTGAGAATAACATTTGTCAACTTAATACCAGGAGCTAAGCATCTAAATCCATACTTTTGTACGCAAGAAGTAATGAGTTATTCAGAGGCAAAGGGCAGGCAGACCCCCTGTCAACTTAATGAATATTTGGTGTATAAATGACCTCTGAAAATCAGGCCATTTATTTTAGTACCTAAAAATAGATTCAGATGTTTAATTTTACATATTCAGGTTGGAAAATTTTGGCTAGAGAGTAAATTAATTGCCTAAGGTCACACAGCAAGTCAATGTATAATGAGAAAGTAATAATGAGTGAGGAAAAAAAGGTATTTTTAATCTCTGTAGATTTACTGAATCCCAAAACTCTTTTCGTAAAACTAGCAGTCTTCTTGAATATATCCCTGTATTTACTTTTTTTTTCTTTTTAACTGTGACTTAGCATTCTGATTTTAAATGATTTTTTTTTAATGAAAACAATATTTTTCTCCATGTTCAGCCCTGATTGGTGGTATTTTCTTGTTGCCATGAAAGCAAACGTTTCAGTCAAATCTTCAACAGCAGATATTTTGTTGCAGAGGTAGCTAATGAATGGGATATTTGATTACAAAAGGATAAGTAACCTCTCTGTAGCCTGCAATTAACATTTAACTTGATATGGCAAATAAGCCAAATGAAGGGATAGTAAACTGAATAAAAAGGATTTTTCTCTCATTAGGGGTTCATCACACACATATGTTAGCAAAGCACAGTTGTGATTGGTGATTTTGTTTGCAGATTTGTATAAAGCTTAGCTTTCTTCTGGTCAAAAAGAAATAAAATAACACACTTGCCCTTTAGAGAAAAACAATATTTTAAACTATTCAGATTTCAAGTGTGTGAAGATAATTTATAATAGTCAAGTGCATTATTAGGCAATAATGATATCTTGGGAAGTTAGTGACTGAGTTCCTGTTAAAGTCCTATGAGACTGGAGTGCTTAATTCCCTCACACACTTTCTAGTTTTAATGAGTACTTGTTTACACACAGACACAGACATAACTAATGGTATCAGCTGTCCTTTTCATGCAAGTATAAGCTAAACCCATGGCAATATACTCTGATTCAAAATATATAAAATAACTGTCTAAAGGAGTTACACAGTCCAACGTCAGCTGAGTGATGTCTTTTTCCTAGTTGACAGAACTTCTCAAAGCTGTTTATCACAAACATAGAAAGAAAGTTATAATTGTCATAATTTTAAGATTTGAGTCTTGGGAAATACAGTTGAATTTCTTTCACTGCTGACAGCTTCTTTCATTACTTTGGCCATATCATTTATATCATGGCATTAAAGACCACACAATTTCCTCAGCTGAAAGAGAAATTTGAATTTGCAAGATTACCTTTTTCTTGGTTTTAAGGTTGATTTTTCCTGTTGTGCACATAATTCTAAGAGAAAATGAAAACAAATGAAAGCCCAAACTGCTAATTTCATGAAGCCATAGATGACAGTACTAGGCAAATAAAGAATAATATCTGTCATAATTTTGTTATATAGAATTCTCTAAATATACTTTTTTTTTTTTTTCCCCCCTAGTTCATCTCCCTGATCTTTTTCTTTTCTCTATATTTCTCCACCATCTCATTCTTTTCAAAATTTCTTCAACTTCGTTGCAGAATTCCACTGGGTGAATTCCAATATTACGAAGTGATTGGAAGCACACCGTGGTAAGGCATCAGTTTTATATATTAGATTTTCCATACAAAGGATATGCAAATAATCAATACGAAATCATTACCTAAATAGTTAAACATTGTATATAATGAAGGGAAAGTACAAGATCTGTTACTACTGTTATTTTTCAGGTTCACCGTAATTGTGCTTTTCATCAAGGCCATGGTTCTGCAGAAAGGATGTCATGCTTGGCTCAGACTCTTAGGCTTAATCAGTGAATGATCACAAAATTATTGACCACTGGCACCACTTCATTCTGGCATGTAAACCATGTATGGCCTTGTGCTGGCTCTCTTTGAAGGAAGAGGAACCTTCAGCAACCCAGAGGAAAACGAGGGTTCCTTTGTTCATACACGATTATTTCTTTGTTCATAAGCTGAATTTTCTCATTGTAACTGAATGTTGAACACTGGTTTTACTGTGCTTTTATCTGTGAAGGATACATCTTGTCTCAGAGCTTGTGAAAATGAATATGTGCCCAAATTAGTATGATCTCTCTGCTGTTCTTTGTTATGAGCCATATTGTTCTGGATATCACTCCAAGATTCAAAAGTCTGTTTAAGCTTCATCAGCCTGTTTGCTTAAATGAAACCAAGAATAATGTTTTCAGAGGGTTTAATGAAATGGATTTTTGTTATAGTTAATGTCCATGGTTTAAAATGAAAATCTGATGCCTTAAAATAGGGAAGTAAAGGACTGGAATTGGGTAAGAATGCTCAGTTTATGGGGCTGTTTTGTGGCTTCTTTGGATCTGCTGAAGGTATCCTCTGGTTTCTGAATCAAAGAAATTATTGACTTGTAATGATTCATCCAGAGGGATTATGAGGTACAAACTGTTACCATTATGGTTATGAACATTATTGCTTACTCACAGCTTTAAATGTGAGTTATCATTTGCTGAAAAGAACACACAAATCCTGTGCTTTTCGCTATTCCATTCTTCTATTTCTTTCTATGCTTGAGCATTAAAATAGTTTATCTCTCTTTTGAAACCCATCTTCAACTTTGTGTTGTGTTTGTTAGTGGGGGACTAAGCACAAGATTGGACATACACCTTTAAAAGAAAAGTACATCCAATTGTGGAACTTGCTGTTAATACTGTCCTCAGTCATTTGTGGTATCCAAGAAAGGACATAAGGGCAGGGTCCTTTGACCAAATCAGTATCTGCATTGAGCTGGTCCATGTTGAATCGTGTTTGTGGCACAAATTGTGTCCCATAGGGAGACCCAGACATGAAAATGGATTCATATACTTAGAGAGACAAATTCCATAGGATTAATTTTTCTATATTCTTAAAACTAGTACCAGATTAGAAGGAAATAGATTTATAATTTATTTATAATAGTAGTTAATGTTAAGAGAATGTGTGATTGCAATACATTGCAATATAATTTTAATAATATATTTGGCTACTTAAATTTTCACAAAATATAAACAAGAACACACAGGAAACTGTATCAGAGTGCAAAGCTTTTTTTTATGTTATTGTCAGTGAAAGATTCTACCTTTATTGCTCTTTGATTATTTTAACATCAAATTTGTGCTGTTTGGCAAATAAAAGAATAAAAAAGAGGTTTTTTTCTGCTTACCACCACTGTAAATTAAGTCCAGAATACAATAGTGAGGGCAAAGGATTTTTTTTTTTTCTTTTTCATACCTCATCCCCAACAATAAATATTCTGAAGGGCAAAAGCAGTCTTAAATTACAGTATTGGCTTTCTTCTATTTTATGAATTCTACTATGGGTTTCTAGTGTAAGTCTATGCCTTCAGTGAAGCTACACAGATGTATGCATCCAGGAGCATAATTTGTACACTCGGGCTGAAGAGTGAACCTGCCACAGGAATTTAGTGCTGTGGATTGATGCGTAAAAAAAAAAAATAAAAAAAAATCAATCCCTTTCTCAGAGCTCTCTGCTTCTGTAGGACTGTCACCGGTAAAAGGTAATAGCTAGTCTGTGTCAGTAAATGGATATTATACTGAATACACACAGGTAGAGTCAGTGTGCTGAATAAAATAGGGGCGTTTTTAGTTGGAGACATTAGAGTTGCAGTTTAGGCTTTCAACTCTACATGGGTCAATAGCAGTAATTAGTTCTATTCCATTACATTCATATACTGGTTTGCCCACCGTAATACATGAGTGCATAATATAAGTACTGCATGGTGGAATGCACAAAGCATTGTGCTAGTGTGCTTTATTTCCTTTTGCCATCACCCGTGCAGCTTAAGATTACTGCATGCAGAGAATATCTCATTGTTGCCTTCATTTTTAACCATATTAGTATTAAAGGAATGTATAGACCCATTGAGTCAAGATGCAATTTCAATTAGACAAGACAGAGTGAAAGAGCATACTTTGTACTTGGTGAGAACATACAGAAGACTTATAATTGACTTCATTTTCTGTGAAGGTTCATAGTTTCAAAACAGCTTTCAAAAAACTTTGCTTCCCCTTCCCCTCCTCAGGTCTGTGACAGAAAGACACAGTTCTCAGCTATCGTCTCCATACCAGAGCTTAGTTAATCTTCTAGCCAGACTGGTTCTAGATCATTGAGTGCCTGAGAGAGATATGGTCTGTGACACTGACCGTGATTGAAACCAGACACAGCTCTAGGCAGTGAGGCAATCAGGGGTAAATGCAAGCAAATGGAGTTTGCCCACATTCATTGTTAGTGATATAGACTTCACCCACTTCTTGCTGCCTTGCCTGAAAGAGAAAACAAACCGATGATATTACCCCATTTCACCACAGGCTTTAATCCTGTTCTACTTGGCAAAAGCCAGAGGCCTCAGTGGAAAACAAATGACAGCTTCACTGATAAAATTACAAATGAGAAAATTACCGCTTTCTACACCCTGCAGCTTCTTTTCTGTCTTCTGTATCTTTCTTCTATTTTCCTTTGCAATCAGTAGCAGCACCAAAGGCTAGGAACACACTGTGGTTTGCAAAGATCACTGCAAGCTGGCTGCCTCTCCAGCAAACTGGAGTTTGCTGCAGGCACGCCTGTCCAGCTCATAGGTGCTCCAGAATGTACCCAGTTCACATCATGGGGTGGTTCTGTTGTGATTGGAGTGAGGAGGAAACTGAACAGAGATAAAACATTTCAATTTACACAGGATTTTTTATTACTGAGTCCTGGCAACACAATAAAAATTTTAATCGTCATGTCACTTTGAATGTAATTAAATGTTTATTGTTTACCTCAGACTTCAATATTTCAAAATGTTAAGTGCTTGCTCTTCATTTAGATCACTGTCAATATCCTCATCACTGCACAATGTACATGTAATGTACAGTCATGAAAGGACTGTCCTTACTGTTTAAATAGGTGTCTCAGGGTTCTTCTTTCCAATATTACCTCCCAGAGCTTCTATATTCATCTATATACAGAAACCAATTTCTATAATTGCATATATCATGAAAATAAAAAGGAAACTATATGAAATCATCCCATGCACACTACTAAATAATGTGATTCTTGTGTATGTACACAACTGAAGGCATCAATTTTCATTGTATTTTTTTATCCAAAATTTGCAAACAGAACTTGCTTACAAAGGCTGACATAGTATTGTGCATTTTCCTTTTTTGTGTGTATGTGTGTCTGTGTGTACCATTATAATCTTGATGAACTGTAATCTAACTACAAGGTTATTTCTTTTTAATTTCTTAAATAACAATGGTGAACTTAAAATACACAAATAAAATAGTTGTTACCTCAAGGAGCTCAAAACTTGTGAAATAAGAAATAAATAAGATAATTCCTTTAAAAATTAAGTTTCATAGTGGCATATCAGAGGCAATTACTTGCCATGATTTAAGGTTTGCCACCTGTACAAAAGAACTGAGTTGCCCATAAAAACTTCGGAAAGTAGGAGGTAAGGGTATAAGTACTAGTATTATATAAATATAAAACAGGTCATAAGAAAGAAGATATAAAACTTGGGAAAGCTCCATTGCTGGAGTAAAAGGGAATTCCAACTAATCTAAATTAGCTGTCTAAATTATGAAACAGAAGTAGTTGATGTCTACTAGAGCTCATGGGAAAGAGAATTATGCCATTTCTTTGTTGTGCAATCTCATCTATTTTATCACATATATCATAGAATCATAGAATGTTAGGGGTTGGAAGGGACCTCTAAAGATCATTGAGTCCAACCCTCCTGCCAAAGCAAGATCACCAAGGGCAAGTTGCACAGGAATGCATACAGATGATGTATATGTTATGTTGCTGAAACATATACATTTAAACTAAACACTGAGAGATTTAAAAAAAAAAAAAAAGACAAGAAACAAGAAAAACCAAACCTCACACACACACAAAAAGAATTAATGCAGAGTTCAAACGTCTTATTTTCTATCTGAGTATATTTTTCTTTTTTTCCCTTTAATTTGCTTAACCCATACCCCCTTATCTTGTATCACATTGTCACAGAGGGAGGAGGAAGCAAGGAGGTGAAATTGGAGAATTCAGAGATTCAAACCCAACAATTCATTCTTGGCTTTTCAGGCAACTCAAATCTACCTAGAGGTGCTCAGCAAAATGGTTACTTCTCCAGGACCTCTGCTATCAACTCATCAAAACTAAGATGGCTCAGGTACTACTGTGCAAGGGAAGCTAGCAGTTGACTGAGAGCTTTGTGAGCCTCTAAGGGTTTATGATTCAGTTATTTGTATATCTGGGTCTCATGGGAGATATGTGAACTCATGGGAGATATGTGACAGCACACTCTCCTATGTGAGTGCCCATACTTTCTGGTTCAACCAACCTGGAAAACACAGAAATAGCTGTAGGGACAGCTAACCCATTTGTTTCTCTCCTTATATTTAGCCCTTGTCTACATGCCCTCCTGGAGCTGACACAAAAACTTGTAGCTCTCTTTAAATGTTTTGATGAATGAAAGTCATACACATTTCTTAGAAGAGTTAAGATACATGCTCATCTATCCTAGCCCCAGTGAGCCTATCAAGATTTGCTGCCATGCAGTAGTGAAGCATGCTGCTTTCAAGGAATGCTAAAAGGTATTTGACAGGATGCATGTCAGCTGAGCACATAATTTTAAACATTTTCTATATTCAATTTTAATATCGTATATTTTTGTTATTAAAGGGTAAAATTCCTTCAGTATTGGCTTTTGCGTCACATGAGGAAAGTAAACAAGGTAGAAATAATGAATCAGAGCAATATGTTCACACTAAAGGCATTAAAGGATGTGTTATTTGATATTATTTAATATTTATACTATTTGATAATAGCTATTTACTTCACAGGAAATATGAACAAGGAGACCAATGATAACAGCCACTGCACTACAGGAGAAAGCTTTCAGTACAGTTTATAAATCATATTGTGCTGTTTGGGGAGCCCTAAAGGTACTATATTGAAAGCATATAATGCATTAGAAGCCTTTCAAGTTTATGCATTTAATGTTTCTCCTTGGTCTGCTCTGATTTGAAAAATAGAAAGCACAAATGTACACATTTTGAGTGCTTCTAGACTGTGATTTTATTGAAAAATGTGCAGTTTTATTGTTTTATTTGTAATACGGGACAAATATGTTCAATGAAAGCCAGTAAAGTAACAAACAAGTATTCGGTCATCATGTGAGTATTCCGGTAGAAGCACACCCAGTGTTTGAGAAATATGATTCTGTCTTGTTGTGTAGGGATGTCGCATTTTTTGTCTCCTGATCTTTGCATGACACTGGTGAGGCCACACCTTGAATATTGCATTCACTTCTGGGCCCCTCACTGTAAGAAGGACATAAAGTGCTGGAGCATGTCCAGAAAAGGGCAACAAGGCTGGTGAAGGGTCTAGAGCACAAGTCCTGTGAGGAGTGGCTAAGTGAGCTGGGGTTGTTTAGTCTGGAGGAGGCTGAGGGGAGACCTTATTGCTCTCTACAACTACCTGAAAGGAGGTTGAAGCAAGGAGGGGAACAGCCTCTTCTCCCTGGTGATGCATGACAGGACCAGAGAGAATGGATGCAAGCTGCTCCAGGGAAGGTTTAGTCTGGATATTATGAAACATTTCTTCACTGAAAGGGTTATTAAACACTGGAATGATCTGCCAAGGGCAGTGGTGGAGTTTAAATGCCCTGGAGACATTTAAATGGTGTGTGGACCTGGTGCTCAGGGACATGGTTTAGTGGTGAGCTTGCAGTGTTGAGTTGAAGGTCAGACTAGATAATCTTGAAGGTCTCTTTCAACCAAAGGCATCCTGTGATTCTGTGATTCTGTTTTACCCCAACAAACATGGATGAAAATAAAAGGAAGAGTTGAAAAAAAAGCAAACTGAAGTGACTAAGTACAGGGAAAAATAATAAAGAAAACCAGAACTAATAAAGAAAGTTTGCTTCATACTGAATTTGTGCCTTTTTAAGTTTTAGTTTTTTAACCCATAGCATTGGTCTCTTCAAAGGAGTGAAGTACTTTATCTTCTTGACAGAACAAATTGAGTGGAAAATTACATAAACCCCTCAGCAGATGTTCTTTCCCACATTGTTTGGGAATTTATCCCCATTACACAGTGCTTCTAAGGCCTATGCCAAGCTGAATGGGGACATTAGCAAACTTGAAGATATGTTTAGGTGAGTAGTATGCAAATATTCTCTTACCACTTCCTTCTTATTTTTTCAGTGCCAGTCAACTTCACTATGGTCTTGTAACATGTTTCTATCAAGAATATTTTTGTGTAGGTGCTAGACATATAATATTTCCATTGCAAATCCAATAAATGAGAACCTGGGTTTTTTCACTGAAGCAAAAGCCAAAGTCCAGACCTCTATAAATTCAGTTTGCAATAATGAATGGGCCTTGGAGTCAAAGCTGTCAGGCAACTAACAACAGGAAAAAATAAACCAATTCCAGTTCCTACCTCCTGCAACATAACTATAGCTGTATAGCATACTAATCTCTAGAAATCAGATGGCATCTTCGAAATTATAATGCACACCAGTGAGTTAAGCATCTGTATAACAATAAGATTTGTCATCCATCATTCAGTGAACAACATAAGGCAACTTACTCTCATCTAGTGCCAAGTGACATCTATCTAGATTGTCTACCTGTCCATCTGACTCTAAACTCTGCTGCTGCAATCTTTGATCTATTATTTTAAATTATAATTTTTTAATGTTCTGGTAAAGTTTCCATGAAATTTGTGAATGAAAACAATTCATGGGATAACCAATGTATGATGACAATTTATCCAGTAAATACCCATTATCCCTGTTTATTCATTAGCAAATGTATAAATGTCACCAATGAAAGTCCCAGTAGAATAACAAGGCAGATTTATAGCCCAAACCCAAGAAGACACATCTGCAGCTGAGAAGTGCATGAAGAGATGCACAGGAATCTGGGGATAAATAAACAATACCATGTTCTGGGGGGAGCATCTACAAAGAAATTAGAGACTATCTGCAGAGAAAATTGCCTCAGTTCTTCTCCCTGTACTTCCTTGCTCCTAAAAATACATCATAATTGGGACAGTGGAAAAAAAGAAACTAACGAATTGCTGCAAGAGATGAACAGCAATGGAAGTTTTCTCCACTGGGATTAATTAGTCTTCCTTGGTCTAGGAATAATGGCAAAAAGCAGATTCATTGAATCTGAGAATTGGACACAGCCTGATGTTTTTAAATAGAAGTAGTAATTTACACAGGAGAATAGCCAGGAGAAACATGAATACACAGAAGCACAAAATCAGAATGGTAGAGGTTGGAAGGGAACTCTGGAGAACATCTAGTTCAACCCACCCTGCTAAAGCAGGTTCACCTAGATCAGGTTCCACAGTAATGTATCGAGGTGGATTTCGAAAGTCTCCAGAGAAAAAAACTCCATAACCTCTCTGGGCAGCCTGTTCCAGTGCTCTGTCACCCTCAAAGAAAAGAAGAACATCTCATGTTCCAGTTTGTGCCCATTGTCCCTTGTCCTGGGCACCAGTAAAAAAAGTCTAGCCCCATTCTCTTGACACCCACTCTTCAGAATTTTATAAGAATTAATAGTATCCCCTCTCAGTCTTCTCTTCTTCAGGTTAAAAAGACCCAAATCTTTTCCATCACCTTTCCAGGGATGGAGGTGAGGCTGACTAGACTATAGTTTCCTGGGTCCTCCTTCTTGGCCTTTTTGAAGACCGGAGTGACATTCTTCTAGTCCTCAGGCACCTCAGTATGAATCTAGGGAAGAAGAAATAAATTTCTACTTAATTAATTGTAAGTAAGAATAGGTATAATTTTCTTAATCTGATATTATTAGAGAGAAACACAGAAAATATACGTAATGCTAAAAGGGATAGTAAAAGCAAATATATGAATTATTATGTTCAGAGATATAAGACATTGCAGTGGTTACTGGTCTCAGTTTTGCCAGTAAAATATATGGGTCAATTTTCTCTAGTAAAGCTTAGTTAAAGGGAGCTGTGTTAATAAAGATCTGTTATTCACACAGTGATTGCAAAAACTTAATCCATCAGTGGTGAATATGAGAGTTTTCCATTTTCCCTTCCCCTCAGCTGCTCAAACCCCTGAAGACCACAGGCCCCACTGTTGCTCTGACTCAGCCTGGAGGCCATTTGCCTCCCTGGGAAACACTGCTGGAGGCTGATGATGCAAACAGTCACAGATACAGTTAAAATGGGACATATGAATGCAGCCAAACTATTTTTAGCAGTCATATCCTAAAAACAATTTCTCACTTCCTGACAACCTGGATGTCCCAGATTGTTATCAAAACGGGCCTCTAACTTAAGACCAAGAAGGTCTAAAAGAATGAGGAAATGGTAAGCTTTTGTAACACTCTCCCGTGTCCATAAAGCTAAAGAAGCCAAAAACTTCTGTTTGAAAAACTATGGCAGACATTTACTAACATCTCACATGCAATTTAATTAACAGAATAGCAACTGTTGATAGATAAATTCAGATGCCACGGATTTTTTGTTAGCAGAAATTAATTAGTAACTGTATTCTTTTTACAGCCTTTTTACTAGGACAACTACAAGCTGTAAAATTTTCAAAAACATTGAAGTCCTGAGTTCAAAAGTGATTCAGGCTCAGTTATGCAGAAGCATTTATATTTCTTCCCTTTGTGTGGCAAAATCTAGGGAAGTCAGTCACTAAATCCTTTCCAATTTGTGCAGTTCAGTTGTATCCACAAAAGTACTTGTGCTGAAAATTACTGCTCCTTTAGCTTTCCTAATGCAGCTGTTTGTCTTCCTCACATCAAGTTGAACAGTGAATTGAGTTTGATGCTGGAGTCAGCATAAAACATATGGAAAGGCTTAGACACTTGGGAGACAATGGGGAACATGCCAAGAAATGCCTGCAGTAATGGATAGGAGATTTCACAGGAACAGTATGTCATACATCCTGGTACCCAAAGCCATGCAGAAGGTAGCACAATTCTTTAGCCAGCTTTCATTGTTCTAAGCCATTTTTGAAAGTTTCCAATGACAAATATCAGAAGATATGCTCACTGATGATTCCCTAGACTAGTGACCTAGACACTAGGCTATAAGGATATGCTGCATTATCTGAAAGAGTAGATTGTTTATACAATGGTAACTTAGAAGTTACTGTTTAAGAAATTCCCATACTGGTTTAACAGTCTAAGTAGGGAATTAGGCTGGATTTCCATGCTGAAATAATTTTAGGGACTTGAAGTATCTTACTGAACTGTTTGTAACACAGTTCTGTAAGGAGAAGTTATATGTTTCTACCCTATGTTATTGTGTTTTTCATTTTGGCCATAGAAAGAATGAGCTAAACTCCATGAATCTTATCAGAGAAAGAAAAAAAGTATTTGACTTTGCCCCGAAGCCTTCAACCCTGATGAAACACAAAATTTCTGTTGGCAAAGCTAAAAAGAAAACTCTGACCCCAAATTACACTAAATAAAATACGTACAGGTCAATTTTGATGAACCATTTTATACAGTTCCTGAAATAAAAGTAATAAAACTAATAATTACCTATATTCTTTATGTTAGATATTCAAATGGTAGAACTTAGCTCTACTGTCTTCCAAAAAGATGCCATAGTGGATAAGGTTTTGAAAACATTTATGTCTCATTTTAAATACATTCAGATCTCTACAGAGCCTAAAAGTAGCAAAGATAAAATTATTTGAAAATGGGACTCAGATCACATAGGGGTGTTTTTTAGAATTTTACTTACTCTACAGAATACATGTTCTATACCTGTTTTGTATTTTTTTTTTTTTCTTCCTGCTTTAATATTCAGCATTCCTGGGGCTAGAATATTATATGCAAACAATATTAATAGCATAATTTCTCTCCATATTTATAACATAGCCTGACAATAAATCAGACTTAAATAAATCCTAGGTCTGTAAGATAAGGCAATGTTTGCGTTGTCTCCAGTTGCACTTTGGATATTTATTAAAAAATGTGTGTAGCATGTAGCATTGAAAATCAGTTTTGGTACAAAAAAAGAAAAAAACCCCCAATCTATCCACTACTACCTGGGACATATTAATAGTTCAATGGATTTTAAGATGGAGCTGATAGAGATAAGAACTCTAAGTCAGTACTATGATTTTTGATATGTTTTGGGTAATGCACATCTTTGCATGACAGTTTTATCTACCATGAATACTACATTAACAACCTACACATTATTTACAAAGTTTTCCCCTTCCTCTCTACCTTATCTGCTTCTGTAAAGTAGCACCCTTAAAAACATCCCTTGACAGCTAATTTTTTGAACCCACTCTAGGCCTCTCTATAATAAAAAGCAATAGCATCCTGTGGGATGTTTGTTTTATCAGCAGCCCTTTAGCTAACACTCAGAATGAAATTCTCCACTGACTGTTGCAATTGTGAGATTTTTTCCAGGCACTGATAGAGGAATAGAAACATTTCTGATCAGTACACTGGCTCATTTTCTAGCAGCCCTACAGCTACTGCAACATATATAGTTTTGGAGCTCATGCTGAGGCCAGTGACAGCTACTTAATTTAATCCCTCATCTGATAGCCACATCTTAAATTATCGTAGTCCTCTGTACCAAAAGAGTAACCTTTGATTATTTTTCTAAAACCTTCAAAGAGGAACCTCCTTCAATAATCTACATTTAGCTTTGGCATTTACATTTTAGCTCAGGTACTCCAAAGTTACAAGCCTGCACTTACCATTAATTTCTTTTATGATCTTCACTAACATATTTAACTTTCCTGTCTTAGACAGTCAACAAGTTTGTTGCAGAAAGAGATATCTTTTATTATGTCAACTGACTTCGATGGCTGAGTTTCTGGAAGGATAACTGCAATCCAGTTGCTGCATGCTGCATATTGACATCTTTGACCACTACTGCTAGATTCAAATATTTGCCTTACAGAATTGATGCTATAGCCCTACTAGTGTGGTGGTCAGATGTAGGATATGCTGAATAGATATTGGTGGTGAATGTCTGAGATAACCAACCTGTATAGTTGATAGTGCTGTATATTAGCTCTTTCAGGACACAGTTCATGATATCGTGAAGTAGGTGTCTGAAACAGGGAAGATAAATTACACCTTCATTGAGTCTGCAGGGAGTCGTGGCTGATTAGTTTAAATGTTGATGTCTCCATTGTAGCTTCAGAGAGATAGCAGACAGGAGTCACACTAAAGAAATGCCTGTACAGGAGTAGTTATGCCATCTCTAATGTAATCCAAGCATGCAGAATTTTCTTCTGTTTATACAATTTTATCTACATCATGGATGTTAGCATAGCCATTTTGCCTAAAAAATTCATTTTTACACCTCAGGTATTGTAACTGTCCTAATAAACATTGCAGTGATTTTTGGCCTGGTTTCCTTGTGTGACACAATCAAAATGGATATCTTAAAAATTAAAGACCTATGCTTTTTATGGAGTTTCAAAATGAGCATATTCTTGGGGTCAAGGTAGACAAAAACATATTAGCCTAGCAAAAAAGAGGACAAGTTTCTAAGATTTATAATGTTACCAATTACTTGTTGAATGGTAACTAAATATAATCCTAACAACAACAGAAAATCTGAAGGCAGAAAATTAAATCAATGAATAGCTCTCTACCAGTCACGTCATTCTAGGATATAGTTAGTTCATATACAAGCACTTGTATTGTCCATAAATATTCAGGCATGTCACTTTGCCCCAGGCTGTCAAAATCTACTTCAGTTATTACTAGCCCTTTCTATTGCCATCATTTTATAAGACTTTTTATCACATGTCTACAGCAGATAAACACAAACTAAAGATATGACACTTACATTCATATTTCATTGGTTGTAGCATCTGGGTAGATTTATTTTACACTTTGGGAGCGTACAGAATTAAAAAAGATTCCTGCTGACTTCAGGTTTACCTACACCTGAATGTATCAAAATCAGTTACTGAGGCCTGGCTTTCATACCTGGCTGAAAACCCAGGTAAAATAATTTCCTATTCCATTTCAACTTTGCTAGTAAAGTCATGGGAACTGCTGTATTGAATCAGATTAGTTGTTCCTCTAATCCCGGAACAGCTCTAAGCATAAGTAATAGTTTCTTCAAAGAAAAGTTTCAAGAAACACTGTAGTGAGCCCCTATTTAATTATCTGCCTGATGAATGGCTCCTTCCCCCTCTTTTTTTAATCTCTGTTTATGCCTGAAGCACAAAATATTTCATTGTTTTCCAAGAGAGTTGCTTTAGTTTTAACACTTTTCTCTATAAAGCTATATGTTTCTGTTGCGCATACACATATCTAAACCCTTTTAATGATTCATCTGTGACAGTGAGTTCCATAGTTCTTGCTTTGGTTTGGTTTCTTTGAAAATATACATTTTGATTCATTCTGAATTTTCTATAGAAACACAGAATCACTGAATGTTTGGGGTTGGAAGGAACCTTGCAGTCTTATTGATTACAATTTGTTCTTCTATTGTGAGGAAAAGCAGGTAGAATTTTACAAAACAGATTTTAGTATGCCACAAAACTACATCAAAGCCTTCTTTGTTCAAGTGCTATTTAAACTACGTACTTTATACTTCTAATTTACTCTTCCTATACACTCTCAATTTTAACCAGATCTAGAAGGAGAACTCCCAGGAATTGTCATCAGTTTGGAAGAGTTTTCCTCTAAGTTAATGAAAAAATAGAAGTAGTGAAGTTGAAGGAAAATGTGAGTTATCTTTTATCAAAAAAGATTTGATGGATTGGCAGACTCTGTCTTTTCCTTGAACAATACATTATTTTAAATGTGCTGGGAATAGTGAAATAAAAGGACAGCATAATTTGAACTTCTTAGAAGCACAGAAGTTTCCAGACATCCACAAACAGAGGCAAATATCACATACTAAAGCAGAAATCTGTTGTGTCTTGCTCAGTGAGGACAGTTGGCTCTGGAATATATCCTTACAGCCTTTTATAAAGACAAATGTTCATGCTGTTGCACTGAGAATCAGCACAACCCCTCACACTATGGTTAGAGTGACTGTGAGTGAGCCCAGTAGGAGGTAGGAGGAACTAGCCTGAGCATATCACAACTGTGGTAGTATTATTTTTTGGACACCAAGCACAAGCAAGCTGCACTTGTAGAATATATTATTTCAATATATTCAGATTTCCTAAATAAATGTTTCACGGCAACCCAGCAAGAAACAGGATTTTCTCCATTTTTTGTGACAGTGGGCTTTGGGATTTACCATCCTCAGTGACATTCTTTAGTGCATAGAGCCTTAAAACTTGTGAAAAAAGAGTTACACTTAAGTGGTCATAGTCTTTGAAGGAGTCCAATGCAAAAGAAAGAAGTGACTCAAGCCGCACTTTCCACAAGCCCTTATGCAAATAGGTAATTAATTAGAAAATAAACATTTTGAAGGAGTTTAAAGTTGAATAGGAGACTACTGAATATAATGAAATCACTTAAATTAGATTTTCAAAAGAGGAAATATTTTTCTTTTTATTTTTTAACTCAGAAATGCTGGCATTTCAGAATGTTTAGACCAGCAACACAACACGTGGTATGTTTTTATTTTACTTATAACGGGGAGATTTGGCTGATATAGATGCATTCATACAGAAGCCCTTTGCCAGCATAGTACTGAAGTAAAGCATTGCTACTGTAAACATAAGCTCAGACTGTATGAGCTGCATTCAAATGAAAATAATCTTGGGGGAAAAAAGGATTGTGTTACTAAATCATTCTCAAGCAGCTTTGAACAGTAATCATGGATCCTTCAGGAATCAGGCTGATCTGTAGAGGAAGGTAAAAAAGGCTGGGATCCAGAGAGAGCAGAGAAGGAGAAGGCATGGCCTCCTGAGCCAAGAGCAGACTGTGTTTTACAGATGTGGAGACAAAGTGGTGAGTGAAACCTGATAAACTGTTCGTTGGTAGATGGTTTGGGACCTCACAGTGATTTCAGTAGCTGGTTTAGGAAAATGGAGCCAGCTACTTGAAACTCAACCCCGTATAAGAACCTAAGTTGCTTTGAAAAGCTATGGATACTTCAGAGCTTGCTGGGTCATGGTGCTTTCTCACCATGTCATCAGTTATTCCAGTGCACAAGGACCAACACAAAAAGTCCTGTAAAAGCCACTGTCCTGAACTACCCTTGGTCTGAATGGACTTATTCAGCAGAAGGGCCACTAAGGCAGAGGATAAATCACAGTCAGGAACAGGTTTATTAGCTGATCTGAGAAAAATTTATAATTTCTAATTTCAGTAACTAACCCTGTGAATACCTCTGGGACTCCAGAACATGGAAGCTAGAGACAAGGCAGCTCTGCTTTTCCAGTTGATATCATGTACATCATGCATTTAGCCACAAGTATAAAGCTACCTGATATTTGTTAGATATTTTTTTATCATTTTCCCTTCAGAGTCATTCACGTCATAATATTCTATACCCTTGAATAAGATGCGGCTGCTACGGTGTGTCCTGCTCTCCTCCCTGACAGAAGTGGAACTGCATCTACCCTTGAGCTGACTGACTACAAATGTCTGAAAACTACCTCTGTTTTTCATACATGTGCTTTCTGGGTGTGTGCTGCGAGTCATCCAGACATGGAGCTCCTCATATTTCAAAAGGATGCTGGAAGGCACATGTCTTTCACAAGGTTTGGTGAGAATAATATAGTAACTGTTGCTGCTGTGTATAGCTGTCATATTTGTGAAACAGCTGGACCTTCTGGCATGCTGGTTCTCCTTTTCTGGACAGACAGACGGGGTACCAGAAGGTAAGGGGAACTGTCAGATGCAGGGAAGCAGGACTAATCAGTAGCAACTAAGCACTAGACACTGTGTCCTTCATACAGTGGCACAGAGTGGGCAAAGTGATGTTCTACTCTGTAGGGATGACAGCATCTGTGAATTCTTTATCAAGAATAAGTTTTATCATGCAGAAGTTAAAAAAGTATACTTTGATTTATAGCCTCCCTGATTTGGACTGACTTTGTAATGGTGAAGGAGTAAAAGATACAGATGTTAATGTCCTTGTTTTCTTCTGCTATGACTTATTAGGAGAGGAACTACCCGTTTGTTTTTTAACTGCCATTGTTTTACTGGGGAGCAGTATAAACACCTAAGTGGAATGTCATGACTGAAGGAGAATTAAGCACACTAATCTGCTCTCCATTCCAGCCATTAATATACCATATATCCTGTCTTCAGTTTCATATTCATTACTTCTTCAATGAAAAAAAAAGATATTTTAATGGTCAAAAAAATCTAAATGATTAATGGTACATCAGTTAATGACATTTTAAAAGTATTTCAGGCTGGAAATGTGACATTACAATCATTAAAAATCAGATTCAATTTCCAAAGGTCCTAATCTTAAACTTTATACTGCTGGCAGAAACATAAAATGATATCCCATAAGCTCAGGTGTTTCTGTATGATGGAAAAGCTCAGGAGTTTTGTGAGCGCTGCCAGAAAATAATGTGTTCTCAGAAATTCTGGAAGTTGAGCAGGAAGATAACTGATGAGGATATAACAGAGCAAATGAACAAATTGTTTAGTATACAGGAATTCTCAACCCAGAGAGATCTTTTTCTCTGAGACATAGTTTGGGGTCCAAGAGTAGCATAATGGCTCCAAATGGATAAAAACAACAGTAAATCCCATTCTCATGCATTATGCATAAGCTCTTGCTATTGGAGTTTACACCACCATCTGGTGTTTAATTATTCCCGCTTTACACCACACGGTGGTGTGAATCTAATGAAATGAATATGTACATTATAATAATTTGGTGCATAGATTCTGGTTTGCTAATTATTAGGTGCCAGGCATCCTTTTTCTAAAGCTGAGAGTTGGAATTCATTCTAAAAAATAACTGTTTCTGTAGACTCTCACTGGCAAATACAACGACAATTAATTGTTCCATTCTCTAAAGATTCATTATTCGTATATGGCTGGTTATAACATCTGTACAACATAAATTAATTATACAGTAGTGTCAGAATTACCATTCTCATACACTGTCAGTATTGTTAGAAAAGAACTTTCTATGATGTTTGCAGGTTGTATATTTTTAAAAAAAATAAATATATATGCTTTGCTATTGAAGGACTCTCTTCTTGTCTCCCTTGCTGGCACAGGAGTTGTCACTATATAGGCAAGTTTTGTAATGTATACAGGTTATTATTTTTTCATATTATCACCTGTAGGCCATTAGATTTCAATCTGTCATCAGTGTATCTGAAACCAATATTCCACGCTATTAAATTAGTTAGCATGGTTGTTTCTACCTGGCAATAAGCCCTGTTGTGAAGAGTGAGACTCTTCAGCAAGTGTAGTGTTCCCAATGCTCCCAGAAAGGGCATTGAAAACTGTGTCACCCATTAACAAATTATACTGTCCACTTATTTTCCTGTAGGCAAAAGCTTTTATAAGTTAGGATACAATGTATGGAGTGCAAATTGAATTTTCTGTAATAACAAAAAAGAAAACCTGGAAGGTTTTAACACTGTGGTCAACAGTGATGCTTTTCTACAAGAAGGAGGTGGTTATCTGGTAAGATAATGTTGTTAAAGTATATTTGGATAACCACTACATCCTGAAGATTAATACCTCCTTACAACTTACAAATTTTAGCTTACTTTTCTACATTTTGATATATGTTTGAGCTGAGCAGTTTGTGAAATTGTGAGCATACTCACAAGGCTGTTTATAATGCTTGAAAAACATGTTTAAAAGCATCAAATGTTTATATTTGAAGGGTCAGTTGAGAAAATAAGACAAAGCAAGATAGCAAGAGACTCTGAGGCCCTAGAACAAACGTATTTTGATGTGGTGGTTTGTTTTTTCCACACGTGGAAATTTCCCTATTAGTTTTATCTATGCTTTTCCTTGAGTCATGTTTCAATAATCTTAAAAAAATAAGGAATATAAAAAGGACTGGAATCTGTACTGTTTAGGTAGTTTTTAGTAAAGACTAAAATCTCAATTTCATGTTACCTTGACAATTCAAACCAGCCAACCTTCCCTTCCTTCCTTCCTTCCTTCCTTCCTTCCTTCCTTCCTTCCTTCCTTCCTTCCTTCCTTCCTTCCTTCCTT
>JAAGNO010016979.1:83468-96180 GCA_033439905.1 Ceryle rudis | reverse complement strand
CAAAAAATACACAAAAAAAAAAAAAAAACAAAAAAAAAAAAAAAAAATGCTTTTTTTTTTTTTTTTTTTTTTTTTTTTAATTCCCCATAACAGTATTGTAAACTCCATCATGAGGACCAAAGTCTGGTCTCACTCATGGCATTGGCTGCCATGCGAACTAAATAAGCATACCTGAAGCAGAAAGGTAGCACTATTTCTATCCTCAGGTCTGCTCAGCTCTCGTTCGTGGAGCTGCTGCTACTTAACTCCAGTGTCTCAGGTGACGGTCCTATGCTGACGGTCTACTGCTTAGACTATAGGGAATGCAAAGTCACCTTGCTGGTTGATTCCAAGCTTCTCTTGACTTGTGCTGGTGAAACTGCCATAGAAATCTGAGCTTCTTTCTGTCACAGCAGAATCTGGAAAAGATACATTTTATGCTACCCATCAGCTGAGTCCTGCACACAGCTGCATCCAGATTCACATGTATTCATACACACAAATAACAGTGCTGTGAAGCTGTGAACACAAAGAAAATAGATGTCGAAAAAGATATTATAAAGTGCCAGAGTGTTTTATGTTATACAAAAAAATTGTTACTGAGTATTTACATTGCTTACAGAGCTGTAGAGATGTTTCAAAGGATGCTTTAAAATAATACATGAACAGGATGAAGGTTTTCTTTAAAATAAAGAAAATTTCATGTATATATTTTATACAAGATGAATCAGTTTCTGTTTCACCATTTCAGTGTCTATTTTAGTGTTAAGGGATTCAATTTTATCCAATATCATTAAGAATTTTTGTTTAATATTTCCTTGCAATTACAGAACTCAGAAGTTCCCATAAATATTTTTGGATATTAATAAATATATGTAGATTGTTATTTTGCTTTGGGGTGAAAAATTTAGAAAATAAGTTTTGATAAAAATGCATTTTTAAACCAGGGAAAATTAGCATCATAGCAAACAGATATGCAACTTTCTTAAGTGTAAAAGAAATACATTAATGAAAACCAATGTCAGCATCTTCGGTTTCAAATACTTCATTGCACTACATGCACTATTGACCTTGTATATACATCAGGAAGAAACAGAGAAAATTAAGAATGTCAGATTACTCATTTTTTAAATTTCAACAGATGAGGAGCCCACCCCTTCTACAATTATCATCTTAAACCTGGTAAATTTTTGAGTGATTTAGCACAACAACCAGTGTGTCACGACTCTACACCAGTGGGAGTCTGGGCTGAGGAATGATGTATAAGTGTGTCACACACACTAGAGTTTTGGTCATTAATCTTTAATAAATCAGAAAATACTCATCCAGATAATTTTTACAAGAACTGAGTGTCACAGAAAGTCAAATGTAGGAATCATCTCACATAAGGTTAATCATATAGAAACTAGTTTTCTCCTTGGACTTTTCCTTCCTTTCCATAGAGACACAGAAATGAGAAAAATTGCCTTCTGGATATGACTATCTCTCTCTCCTGATTACAAAAGGAGCCCAGACAGCTTGCTTAGGCTAGGCTAGCTTTTGCATAGCTGCATTAAGAGGTATGAATCTCAACTGCAGGGTGAGATTTTCAAAAGTGCTTACGTGTCTTAAGTATTCACTTTTCATAGGCTTTTCAGAAATCTATGTTTCTAAATTACTTATATTTGGAATTCATTTTAATTCCTAACAAATGAATAGACAGGCACAGTAGCAAAATCCAAGTAAGCTGATTATGACCTTTAGTTCTTAATGTGTGTTTTAAGCATACCTTACAATCTCTCTGTCTGTTTTTCATTTACCCATACTTGGAAAAGTAATGCAGAAGATGTATGCATCCTGATGGGAATACTGAGTTCAAATAGATACAAGAAGAAGAAACATATGAGGACTTTCATTAAATCTGCTTAGGGGAAGAGAAAATAATCTCTAATGAACTTGCACTGACACATAAAAAAATTTCCTTCTGTAACTAGTAAGCAGTGATTGTCTTATAGTGTGAAGAGTTAAAGTAGTTCTTGCATTTAAACTAGAAAAAAAAAAAAAGCTAACTGCATTCAGAGTCATACCTGTTGTCTCTATTTGGTTATCAAATATAATTTACATAAAAAATAGGCTGTAATATTATGTTTTACTGATTATATTCCTGAGAGGAGGGGAAACTCTTCAGATGAAGCCATGATGTACAACAGAAAGATTTCATATCTAGCTGATAAAGCACAACTAGGTTCATGGCACAACTGGGTTTCACAACCCTGCACCTCATGACTAACGGTAGCAGCCAGGGTTAATGCCCTTGGGCACATAAATTCCCATTAAAGAAACTGCTTAGGCACTTAATCCTGGCACACACAACAATTTAATTCTGTTAGCATTAAACAGCAAGGTGCCAAGATCCTGCCTGAATCCCAGCTTGATTAATAAAATGATATTTCCAGAACTGTTTTCCCCAGGTGGATTCATAGTATAGACAGTCTATAAGGAAAGCAAAGCTGCCATAACTTTAAAGGCTCAATTCAGTGGTTGGTGAGATGTGAGGGAGCTAAGCTTTGACTTCTCTTCTGGCTGAACCCACACTTACCTGAGAGGTGCCACTGATAAGGTGTACCAAAATAGGTGTTTCTCAGCCTCTTTTCACTTACTTTTCAGGAGATAATTTAATATCTACAGGGTCAGGGGAGAGCTGAATGAATCAACAGTTTGCTGATTAGGGAGATCAGATGGAGTATGGGACCACTGCCTTCTTGAGGGAACATGTAAATAATCCAGAAAGGATGGAACAGCTTCACCCTGGAGAAATGGAAGTATTTGTTCCACACACCCCCCGCCTTTAACCAGCTGGTTTCAATTTACATAGTAGATGATGGCTTATACAACTTCAGAAATGAGGGAAAGCAGAAGGGGGAGTGGGAATTGAATATCCCTTGTTATATTGTGAGTGCTCTCAGAAGGCAGAAATAGAGCTCTTCCACAGATCCATAACACTGCAAGCCCATAACTGGAAGCTGTTGTCCTCCTTTTTCTTCCCCACAGCCAGACATTGCTGTGATTTCCCTTTGAAAGGCAAGACACTTGTTGGACACTTTCTTGAATGGCCTCAACTCAACATGCCTACAGAAAATTGGACAGTAAAAGTAACTGGTCATTGCACTGAAAGGCATTAATAAAAGCAGTAGTGGAGCAATACCAGAGCTGGGCCAAGGAGGGGGCTCAAAATCCCACCTAACAGTGGTGGAAAAGTCAGGACCAGCAATTAGAGTAGCTCAGGCTGACACAGAGGTATAGCCACATTAATCTGGTGTTGTGTTTTCTTTTAGGTGTCCTGATTTCCCCAGGCATATGAAAGTATACAACTGCATCCACTATATACAGTTCGGAGCTATTAACCTTGTTACAGCCATATACCTGAAGACTAGCATTTGTATCTCTCCTATAAGTCTATCCCATCTTGCTTTTCTAAATCTCATGAGACAGAACCCAAACTGGTATCAGGAAAGGTGTTCCTGAGGGACCACTCATGAAGACCTTTTGTGCAACTCAGTACAAGCATCTTCAGAGCTTGGATATAAAGAGAAGCTTTTGATTATTTTTTAACAGTATAGCATAAAAAATTACTTCTCTATAATTTCTGCTTTAATTTTATTATTTGCAGACTAAGAGTCTGACCTTGCAAACATTTAATTTTGAACATGTGAGTAGTGCCATGGAGTTCAAGAAGGGCAACAGAAGTGACCAGAGACATCTGACCCCAATTTAAACCTTAATCCCGTGAAGATTTTTTAATATGAAATCAATATGGCTATTCACACAGTTAAATATAGGAATGTGAACTCTTCACAGGTTTGGCATCTAACTAGAATAGGCCCTTATAATTTCATTTGGTGAAAAAATCCCTGTTTCTGAAAATTGTGTTGTTCTTAATAACCTTGCATATTATTGTTTTGAGGTTTGGGAAGATGATTATCTCAAGGGTTTCAGCAGGAGCAACTGTGTTTGGGTGAGCTTTCCAATATCTGCCAATAATATCTTGCAAGAAAACAGAATTTTCACAGTTCTGAAAACTATGTGCTAAATAAAATAGTCCATTCAGTTGTTCTATTGAACCCTCACAGAACTCAGGCTAGTAATGGAGAATAGTCCCCTGCTGGCTTGTGTTGTGAAGTATTATCTCCACATGTATCATTAATTTTCACCATATCAGGCCTCATTAATCCATCTCTAGTTTCCTTGTATTTAAAAATAGGAATGGATTGCTCTGAATTACATAGTAAATAAATTATATTGGTTGTTTGTCTCAAACTTATGTAATAAAAGTTTATTATTATTCACATGTATATGTACACAAGTAGAGACAGTCAATCTTACATTTGTGTTAAAACAGAAAATGTAGTCAAAGGAAAGTCGGTTCTTTCTACAGCTAATAATGCTTATTTACAGTAACTTTGCTAATGTACAAGAAACAGATAGCTTGTCATCTTACTTGTAAAATACAGTCTTAATATACAATTCACAATTATTTTGAAAATCCAGCCTAGGAATTCAAAGGGACATATGCTCTGTCTAAACCCCATCAAAGTCCCTAAAAGAAATCTATTACTTTCATATTTTTGGAAATAGTCTAATTCCTAAGGTGTTTAAATTAGCTGTTTTCATTCTTAGATTAAATCCCTCTGGGTGCTTAATTTTAATTGCCCAGATATGGGAACTGCATTCACATCGGGTAGTGTAAATAGACACCTGAATTCTGTCCAAAGTCTTTAGAGAAGCTTGACAAACATGAACTATATAGGAATATAATTAGCATCTTCTGGTATGCTGTCTGGGAATTTTTTTTTTTTTTTTTTTTTTTTAATGAAGGATTGTTCTAGACTATTGCTAGAACTCTATTCTAGGTCCTAGGCTACTCGACAAGAGGAGACTAAACACTAACATTCTGTCAGAGTGCCCAAACCACCAGGCCTGTGGACTTTCTCCACACTCAGCTTGTTTACCATCAAGCAGTCAAGATTCACAGGGCAAGAGGACAGAAAGACTGATTTTTATCTGGTAAGAAAGGAACTAGATGGCTTATAGGAATGAGAATGAAACTCTTGTTGCTACTGTGGGTCTGATGCCTTGTTTTATCCCCCAAGGCTGCCTGAATTGATAACTTTCAGTATAAATGGTGGCCAGCCTTTTGGCAAGTACAGCTGTGAGCACAATGGGTCCCAAATGATAAATACAATTTATGTTTCCCCTTTGTTCCTGAATTTTCAGAAGAGTTACAAAGAGTTAAACCCTAATTTTAAGTTGTCATGATGGAAGGATACACCTCTATTTTATATATAGTGCCACTATAGGATATTGCCAGTATGTGGAATACTGACAGTAAGAACTCTCTCCCCCACGGTAGAATCTGAAGTGAAGCATGCAGTATATCCATCTCCAAGACTTCAGAGGTATCTTCTCACACCACTGAGTTGCCAGGAATGTAGGTATCTGTACAAAGACCAGTCCCCCACATTTTTGGAGAGGAAGTACCTAATCATCTCTATAAGGTGGTTGGATTTCTCTTTACTGAAGGATGAGTAGAGGAGAATTGTGTTTTACATTGCTTTGCTTTACCTTTTTGCTTTGCCTTCTTATTTTTATTCTCCAGTAAGTAACATTTAGTAGAGATCATAGTGTTTTTACACATTCAGCTTTCTCCTTAGAAATTTTTACTAAATTCAGTTTATATTTTTTCTATCCTCATTATCTAACTACTTGTAGATACTTGGATACCTGAATGTTTAGTCACACCATCTTCATGAACTGGCAAAGTCTAAAATCTGTTTTCTTCTAGTGGATGAACTGTTTAATCAGCTCTGTGAGTGATAACCATGTCATGAGTTTAACTATGTCCTGATTTTGGAACACCGTGATAAATTAAGTTAATGCAATGCTTTAGTCTCTCCTGTATTGTGTTGTTTCTTCATGGATTATTTCTGTCATTCTCAAGCTCAGAGTCATTTCAGGCAATAACTGACAGAATTGCTTCCTTTTTTCTCCCGAACTTGCTTTCTAAATGCATTCTGCCTTTAAATATAAGACAGACTGTAAGTTCAATATCTTACAGCCCTGAAGGGTTAGAAACAGAAGCTTTATCCCATTAGAAACAGATGGTTCCTCCCTCCCAATGGGACATACACAGTTCTAACTGGAGTCCCTGGAAAGTCTTGAAACAGTATGTTGTGACAGACTCTTCACACCTACAATCTTGCCAGTTACTAACCTACCTTATGAAACTACCTTTTAAAAATTGGAAGGTGAATCAAAAATACAGTAGGAAACTGGCACCAACTGCAGACAAAAAAATATTATTTGTTTTAGAAAAATGATATAAAATAAAAAGTGGAAATGTACTAACATAACAAAGACTTCCAATTTCACTACTAAATTGATGTGCTAAATATAATTCCATAAGAAGTAGCATACAACATGTACTGCTGCTGCTGTTGATTAAGGATTTCCTCTGGCAGAATGACAAAGGGCTGAAATCTGCAATTGTGATTCACATTAATCAGTGATAAGTCCATCTTACTGGTAAGTCAGCAAATACTTAAGAACATAGGACTAGGATGAAATTATTTTTCATATAGTTCACCTCCTGATATTACAAGTATCTATATCATGTAATGCTTTTAATAAATTAAACAAGTTCCACTTTTAAAATAGGTCAGACTTTTTTGTCTTTGCTTTTCTTGTAGATATATCATTATGGTGCAAACTTTATTCTGCTTTCATGCCTACATTTATTCATGACCTCACTAGTGGTGGGGTTTTTGTAATCCTGTGTCAACATTATGACTTAATTTAAACAGGTTTTTTGTTTGGTTGGGGGTTTTTTTGCTGTTGTTGTTTGCTTTGGTTTTGTTTTGGGTTTTTTTGTATTGTTTTTTTCCTTGTGTTGACTCCTTGCATATGGTCTTCTTTTCTATGTCTAAACTATTAAAGAAACATTTTGTTTCTTTTTGTTTCTCCTGACCTTAAGTGCCTTTTTCCAAGGCATCTGCTATTCCAGATTGAATGCATCTTTTCTTGATTGTAGGTGAACAGAATTATATAGAGTATTTTTGATTACATTTTACCTTGGCCTTGTACAACATCATTGATACGTACCTATCTTCTCTGCAAATGCTTCAGATGATACTTGGTAGGATCACATTTATCTTTCTCATGGTTATACTATCTTGACGGTACATAGTTGTCTATGATGTGTAGAGACAGATTCTCTTCCTCGGTCATTTCCAAATGATGAATTCCTGATTTCAGAAGACAAAAAAAAAGCACCAAAACCAACCAAACAAAAAAAACCAGAACCAAACCAACCAAACAAAAAAACCCCACAAACCAACCAACCAAACAAAGTAGTTGTTATTAAATCCTAAGTGTGTGTCCATATATCCATATATTTCATACTTTTGAATTTCATTCTCTTATTTTTCTAGTACTCAGGGTCATCCACTTCTTTCTGCCTGATATCACAAATTTCCTAACAAGATACATTTTTCATTTAACTCAGTTATAACTTCACATTTCTTTCAAGGTTATTACAGAAAATATTAATGAAATGACTCAAGAGACCAATCACTGAGGAACGACAGTGTCAGATTCCCTCTACCTGAGTTTCTTCTTGTTCTTTACTCCTATTGTTACCCCTCCTTTAATCCCTTCCCCACTTTATAATTCCCAGATTAATCTTTTTTTTTTTTTTTTTTTTCCCCTCCACTTCTTAACTAACAATTCCTGTGTGGTATCAGATTGATTAGATCTGTTCTCTTTTCCTGTCTAGAAAATCAGTTATTTTTCAATGAATTCTACCAGGTTAGACTGGAAATATCTTATTCTTTCTTTCAAAATGTCTTTCAGAAGAAGTCTTGCATCATATTATTTATCAGACTAATAAGTTTTCACTCTTTTCATGCTTTATTTAATGTTCTCCACTAATACGAAATAACTCAGGAAATAAAAAATTATTACAAATTCTGGCTGTGAAGTCTGAAATTCTATGTTCTGTTTTGTTCTGAGTTCTAGAATAAAAATAATTTGGTTCTTCTGATTTGAACACTTTAGTATCTTTATATTTTGCATATGTCTCAAAGAAACAAAAAATCATTCCTGTTGGAAGAGACCCTTAAGATCAAGTGCAACTGTTAACCCAGCATGGCTAGTTCACCACTCAACCATGTCCCTAAGTGAAACATCTACACCTCTTTTAAATACCTCCAGGGCTGGGGACTCCCAACAGTTCCCTGGGCAGCTTGTTCCAATGTTTGACAACCCTTTCAGTAAATATATTTTTCCTAATATCCAATCTAAACTCCTGGTGCAATTTGAGGCTCTTTCCTCTTGTCCTATCACTTGCTACATGGGAGAAGACACCAATCACCACCTTGCTGCAACCTCCTTTCAGGTAGTTGTAGGGAGCGAAGTCTCCCTTCAGCCTCTTTTTCTCCAGGCTAAACAACCACAGTTCCCTCATCCACTCCTCATAAGGCTTGTTCTCTAGACCCTTCACCAGCTTTGTTACCCTTCTCTGCACATGATCCAGCACCTCAATGTTCTTCTTGTAATGAAGGGTCCAAAACTGAACAATGTATTTGAGGTGCACCCTCACCAGTGCCGAGTACAGGGGGACAATCATATGGGGTTGTTGTGGCACAGGTGCAGGACCCGGCACTTGACCTCACTGAAGCTCATACAATTTGACTCAGTCTATATATACTGCCTGAGCAGATCCCTCTGTAGAGCCTCCCTACCCTCAAGCACATGAACATTCCTGCCTAACTTGGTGTTGTCTACAAATTTACTGTGGGTGCCCTTGATCCCCTCAACTGTGTCATAGATAAAGATATTAAACAGAACTGGCTCCAATACTGAGCCCTGGGAACAGCACCTGTGACCAGATACCAACTGGATTTAACTTCATTCATCACCACTCTCTGGACCTGGCCAGGCAGACAACTGTTTATTCAGCAAAGTGTACGCCCATACAAGCCACAAGCAGACAATTTCTCCAGGAGAATGTTGTGGGAAACGGTGTCAAAAGCTTTACTAATGTCCAGATAAACAATATCCACAGCCTTTCTCTCATCCACTAAGTGGGTCACCTTTTCAGTTACAGTATTTTTATTTCTCAGCCTCTATTCACACACTCATTCTTCATGTTCAGCACTATCAGTTTCATAGAAAACTGCTTCTATCCTTAATATTTTTTATTTATATGACTGAAGCAACTTTTAACAGCTTGACTAAGAAAAAAATATAGAAAATATAAAAGTATAAGCCTAACCAGTTTCTCCATTTTTAATTTTACTTTGTCCCTATATATTCTTCTTTTGTTTGTTTTTGATCTCTTTTCATTGCAATATTTCTTTGAGTCTCTTAATTACCTGGTTAGCTCTTGAGCACTGAAATATTTGTTGTCTTACTCTTTTGGGTTATGTGATTCAGATGATTTTCCCTCTTTCGTTTAAATAAGGAATTGGTGTTTCATGTTAATTTGGTGACTAGCTGGTGAAGTAGACACTGCTGTTTTCAGAAAGGAAAGAGGGAGAGGAGTCCAACAAATGGCATAATAGTAGGATTTTTAATAGGAAAAATAGGTGATATTTGGTACAAGCAACAGCCTACACTGAAAAAATCTATGCTAGGACCATAAACTTAGTAAGGCCTTAATTTTTCCTCATCACTGATTCATTTTTTCTGCAGATATTAATAGGAAAGACTGTCCATATAAAATAAGAAATATTATTTTGAAGAGCATCATGACATTCTCTTTAAAGCCTCTTCTCTAAATATGGAACAAACCCAGCCCTGGTTAACTTTTGAGATTACCACCATTAAGGTAGTCTAGCTGAAGATGTTGTGTAGTTTCTCTAATCAAAGATAGGAACAGAAAATTGAGAATCAGTACATCTCTATCTGAATATTGATTGTACAATATCTGTCTTTGTTCTTTCTGGAATTAGTTGGTGGTCTATTGCCCATTAGGAAACAGTTACCTGAGCAGAAGCTAATGTTACAGATGCTATAAAAAGAGCAGCAGCAGAGCAAACAGATTTAAATCAGTTCAGTTCCAACAAAAACTCTTTCATCTTGAAACAATTTAAACTCTACCAAGGGTAAGTAAACAGAAAGTATATATTTTCTTTCACCCTCAACTGTCAGTAGTTGCTTTCACATTCCCTGTCTTCAGATATAAGGAAGGTTTTCATATCTTTCCTGGTACAAGAATCTCTTAAACTGTTAACATGATTATTCTTCTTTCATTTACATAGTTCTTACTGTATTTACATGACATTCAGTTGTGAAAGTTTTCTAAACTACTCACAGATACAGAGCTATCAATGCAGCTACCTCAGCAGAGTCAAGATCTTTTTCTATAAATTGTGTTGAAGACATAGAAATACAAAAGCAACTTCAGTAACTGAAGTTTCTATATTTATATCAATAGTCTAGATCTCTGCAATTTAGTTAGTCTTTATATATGTTTATACATAGAAATAAAAGCCTTTACATACGTAAACACCAGAGAATAAGAAAGATCTAAAGAGTTCTTTTTTTAAAAGTGTGTGGATTCTGTATGTTTCTTTGCTTTTAGGTCTAGTATACCTCTTTTCTCAACTAAGAAAAGCCACAGGCATATTGAAGAACCAACCTGATTGTTACAGAGTATTAAATTTGAGTTCCCTTAGAAAATGCCAAAAAATTTTGGCTGGCAAAAATGCCCTTCAAAAGTGAACTTGCATTAGCAATCATACTAACTTCTCCTACTGCTACTGTTCTTACAAGCAGAAGGGCCCAAATCTGCTCCTCAGTGCCCACTAGTCAGAGGTTCTATCTTCTCAACTGTGCTAATAGTAAGAATGACATGGGTGCTTTTTATTTAAATTCTGCAGACTTAGCCACATGATTTCTGTTTGTAACCAATTAGTAAGTGCACATGGGAGCTATTCCACTTGCTGGGCTTTAAGACTGTACCCTCCATCTGAGGGGAAAGTAACATCTAGAATTACATCTCTCTTCAGCATCCTTCTGTAGCCTGAGAAAAAATGGTGGTGAGAACTAATATAGTTCACAGTGATCCTCATATTGTTCCTATCCTTTAAAGTTGCTTGTTTTGATTCACCTGAATGATTAATCTAGTTCCACCGCTTTAGCAACAGAGATTGGTATTAGGGAGGCCTTACAAATAAGTACAAACTAGAAAACATCAATTCCAGTTACTCTGATCCAAGAAGAGTGTCCAGGCTGTCCAGGCACATTCTTCGTAAGAACATTGAAACTTGTGTACTCAAAGATACATCTTTAGGACTGAGAAACAACATATTCTGTTTGCATATGCTGTATTTTGTTAAGTATCACCCTTGAGGAAAAATGCAAAGTACAGAGATGTTCTGCAGCTGCTATTGTAAAGCACAGGGAGACAGACGTTCCTCTCTCCGGTTTATGTTTTGTGACAATATAGTAGCTCATGCTGCTATTTCTGTTATGGCTCCTAAAGTGCTTTGAGTTCTTTTTCAGCTGCTGGAGTTCTCCCCACCCCCCCATTACAAAGAAAACTGATTGACATGCACCAAGAATATACATCTTTGTTCTGTTCTCTCCGTCTTTCACATTTCACACATTAGGGAATTGGCAATTATCAACAGATGGTGCAAATTAGAATGTCATGATGTTACTTTAAATTTTCTCCAATGGCAGGTTATCTTTCTAATAAATCCAGGGGTTAACAAAACAGAAAGATTGTATTTCCCTTCCTTTGACCTCTTCACCTATAGTCTTAAAATAAGTCCAAGAACCAAAGGTAGTAAATCCACGTATTTTTCCTAACTCACTGATTTCATTGCCCAGGTATAACTGTTCCTTAGTTTATCCCTTAATCCAAAAGTTTCTCCCTTAGTTTTATCATTTAATCTGGAAGTAGACAAGGATGAAATCTAATGTCTATTATTATACAGCAAAATGATCAGATATGAACCAGTCATCTAAAACACTCGAATGAGAAATAGTGAATTAATTGCTGAAAAAGGTAATTCCATCAGTGAGTACTTACTGAAAATCTAAACCAAGGGAATACTTAAAGGAGGAAAGTTATTAAAAATGGAAGCTTAAATTATTTGCCAGTGATGAAAGGTTACCAAACACTAGGATCAAAAAATGAGTTAGTCTTGTTGAAGTATACTGCAGAAAGGAGGTGTAGATTGTTGTACAGTTCTTATTAAGCAAGGATAATATTTCTTATTATTTAGTGTTTGTGATAAATCTCATTACTTCATTATTCCATTTGTTTCCTGGTTAGCATGTTTTTAGGAACTAAAGATCTTGCTATCAGATTCAAAATAAAGAAAGGTTAAAAGGCAAAAACATGTTAAGTATAAATTAAATTAAAAAAAGGTCCTGATTCTCTTTCTCAAACTAGAAATTAGATTTTTTAGGTTTAAACATTTTTCAGAGAATAACCTGGTGCTCCTTGGTTAATCAGACATCCATGTCTGTTTCAATAACAACAGTTGTTAACAGAATGCTATTTCAGTGCTCATTTTTTGTCATTTGCTCTCTGTTTAGGCTTATTTCCTGAGCCATACTCAAATCTGTTTAGGAATAATTTACAAGGAATCCACAAATGGTGATAAACCCACCCAGTGTTCATAAAAATCCGAACTGAAATTTCAAAAATATCCTATTAATTTTTATTAAGCTAGCTGAAAGG
>JAAGNO010016979.1:42841-83412 GCA_033439905.1 Ceryle rudis | reverse complement strand
TAAAGATTTGAAACAAACAAACAAATAACATTCAAAGTCTTTGTATTTCCACCCATTTATTAACATGTATGAATTTTCTTGGCTTAATTTTTTCATTGACTGGAGATCTGACAGTGTCAGATTGTGCTAGTTGCTAGTGGTTTTGAGCTACCATATATTTAAGCAAGTTTTAATAAATAAAAAACCTTATTATTAAAACAGGAATACAGAGATGATAACTTGTAAGCTTCTTTTCTTTTCATGTTTCATTTGGTACTGATTTATTTAACAGTGTTCTTTTAAACACCAGTGATGCTCTATCTGTTCTGGGAACAAATGTAATTACAGGGTTTCAATCTTCACACACTTCTTCCGGGCTTATATTGGTATACTAACTTAATTATCTGTAATGGAATTACTCTTGATTTACACTGCTTTACCTGAACTGAAAATCCAGTCTATGAAATACTTGGCCTGTCTCCTGCAAGCATATACACTAAAGTTTGCAGTCTTTTACATAAAGCAAAGAAATGTGCAAGTTCTGCATAGGCATAAAATTATTTCCATTTCTATACTGTAAAAAAAAAAAAAAGAAAAAAAAAAAAAACCTCAATATTTTCCTATAATTTCCCATAAAATTTTACATATAGGTTTTGGCTATATAGTTGTATAATACATCCTTGAGCTTTACAAACCAGTCTAGGCCAACTTCTATTTCCACCTGTTTTAAAGTCAGTAATTTTGTCAACTTCAGTGGGAAGAATTCCTTTTCTGGAAAACATATTTTTTTCTAAAACCACTTCAGGGAAACAAAGAAGTTGCTTTAAAACAAAGTCCATTCTAGCAGCTTAATATTTGTTATTTTTTAGATTTCTTTTTAAAAAGAGTGACAGAAGTGTGGGTAGTTTTATCAATGAGAAGACCCTTTGCCATCAAGGCTTGAGCACAATGTCTTTGAAAGACCCTTTGTACAAATGCTAGCATTTGAAAAGGACAAACAGGGAAATAAACCTCAAAGGGGATGACAATAGGATATGGAGAGGAAGTGGGTGGGTTAATGCATTTGAGAAGCAAAGCTCCTTATAAAGGCACTGAAGAGGTTTAAGGTTCTATTTAGCAACAAAAGGAGTTATGGAACAGGGCATAATTTTCCCACAGGATTTTTGTCTTTTGATGTTTTTAAAACACAAATTAAAAAAAAAACAGGAAAAAAAAAAAAAAAAAAAAGGCAAGCATAGTTCGCAAATTGATAGGCTGAAAGTTTGTATAGTAGAGTGTATCTATTTACAGATGAGAAAGGTAGGGTACCACCAGTATGCTGATGTGTGTAAAATCAATTGAATTCAACCTTCATTGGGAAAAGTATTAGCAAGTTTGAAAAATGTTGATTACTATTTGAAAGCCCACTAATTTTCCTCCTCCTCTTAGTATGTGTGAACTCTCTCTGTATGCTACAGAGATCTAATCTTAACCCAGTTTTAGGACCACACCTGCCATTAACATTGTCCTACAAAGTGTCTATATTTCTAACCTTGGTAAAGTGACCCAAATGTAGGCCTCTGCACTCAGAGTGGGCACTGACTGCAAAAATTAAATAGCTTAGGACTTAGTGGTCCTCTCAGAAGACATTGCCACTGTTGGAGCTGTTCCAGAACCTCTTGAACTGTATTTCACCTCATAAAAACTCCATAGAATGAACTATTAAGTTAGGGGGAAGCAAAGAAAGGAGTGTAGGAAATGTCTTTGCTTTTAAATTAGAAGTAAAGTATTCCTAGTCTATGTGTCCTAAGTATGTTGTTCATACCAAGAACCTATTTTCTTGGGTCAATGCTCTTTAACTATTGCAGAATACAAGAACTGTCTTATCCTCCTGAGATGTGAATTTCCCCTGCTGGCTAGGGTAGACAGACCCATTTATAACATTGTGAAGCCATTACTCACCAATGTCCTCCATATAGCTTATATCGTGGTATAAATTTCCATATACATAACTTCAAAAACATACAAATTTGTCTTGATAGTTTGCTTCTAATTACCTAGACTGCCCTGCTCTGCTCATTTCACAATATGTCAGCACAATGGAAGGACAGGGCATGTGATCAGAAATCCTAGCTTTAGAACATATTGAAAAGGGCTGAAATTACATCTTTTTGTTCAAACATTTTAAAGCTTATAGAGGACTTATATATGGATAACCCTGTGCTCAGCTTTCCAGTAGGATTATGCTTGTATTTTTTGTTAAAATTTCAGTGGGAAAGAAACATAGCAAAGTTCAGAACTAGTGACCCAAAGCCATCATGACAATTACCATTAAGTTATTATTGCTTAATGCCTTTTCTTTCAGTGGTCATGAAGAGGTTAATCAACATTTGGATCCTTTCAGGCTAGGTCCCAGTTTTCCTATGCTAAGCTCTGTAGTTATGTTATTTTGTACATCTGCTAAGAAGGTCAATGTCCTCTGGTGGTAGTGTACCCACATTGCTGCTTGTGGGATGGACGTAGCTTAAACTGATAGTTCTAGCAGCATCGCAAGATGAGGATTGGACCACTCCTATTTCCTTACATAAGCCTACCCATGTTACACACTCAAAATTGCAGATACAATATAGCAGAAAAGCTTTTCCTCAGATATAGGCATGATTCTACCCATAATGAATAATCACAGTTTGGTTTAAAAAGCATGCCCAAGTCTAGGCTTGTGATCCAATACAGGAGCACTGTCATCGCTCCAGCCCTGAAGCTTCCCTCGTAAATGGTTGCAGGGAGGGGGAAGAAAAGTCAAAACACACAAAAAGATGGCTAAGTTCACTTGAAACAATATATAAAAAAAAATCAATGATTTGTTGGAAATGTGGGTTTTTTTAAAGCATTTAATTTTAATGACATGGTAAGAGACAGGAAGAGGACTAAGTGAGTTTAAAAAAGGAGAAAAAAGCATTAAGGGAGCAGAATGAGGAAAGCGGATGGAAAGACTGAATGACAGGTGCTGAAAGTTGGAGAAAATACTGATCACAACATAACAGTAAAAAAATTCATCTCATTCCAGGGGAAATATTGTCAGGATCTGCTGATAGCTCTGCTCAGTATTCTCTGCTAGCTTCACTCTTTGGGGGATTTGTTAAAAAAAAAAAAAAAAATAAAGAGGAAAAGTCTAAATGTCATCTTGAGTTTCACAGGTTATATTAAAACCTTAAATTGTATGAATTTATCCCTAAGATTTGTTTTACTGACAAAATATCATCATCTGATGTAGTGTTTCGTAGTAGAGGCTTTAACCTACCTGTCCCTTGTGACAGTTGAATCAGTACAAGGGGAATAGAAACTTACGTGCCAAGCAGCCACACAGCTGCATGTCCATTACATCCACTGAGGGAAGCCCACACTCCTTTGCATTTGTATAGAGAAAAAAGGGACACAGGAGGGAATCTGCCCTGCAGTTGGTAATGTCTTCCACGTTGCTATTACTCTATCAGACTGCACCCATTACTACCCAGAGGCTGGTTCAACCTCTCTGGAATTTTTTATGAAGTCCTGCAGACTGAAAGCATGCCAGCCTTTTTACCAGTACTTCTGATTTTGCATGAGTACAATCACATTAGGAGAAAAACACATGGGAGAATCAAATCCCATAAATGAAATAGAAAATCCCTTTGGAGGATTAGTTCAGACCAATGTTAAAAGAATATTTTGTGTGCATGTCAGGTTTTTTGCCAGTCTCAAAGTAGTCATTTGGATTCACTTCATTATAGTCACTGCAGTACCTTAGGAGAGAAATAGAGTGTGAGACAGAGTAATAATAACCCTTGAATGATGAAGTCTTTCTCCTAGCACAACTTTAAATAACTCAGACAGCTATCTTTTAATCAAATATACAGGCACCAGTGTAACTGAATTCAGCATAACTAGCATCCATGACGAGAAAAAAAGAGCACAGAGGGACACAGAGGACAGAAGGACACGCTAGATAAAGTGAAAGGACCACTGTGTCATGGACATAGATTTAAACAGAAGCATGAATACCTACACAACTGGAGAATAAACACATGCTGTAAAGATAGTCTGATCTATTCCTTTTTAAGTCAATAGGACTTTCCCCACTGACTTTAGTGGGAGAGAAAACAGGCTGTTTATTGTCCAGACCTGCTTCTTTATACCAGTCTGATTCTTGTTCTCTACTTTTCCACTTGGACTTTCTGGCCTGTGTTCTCCACTTTCATCCTGGGGGTTTCTCTGTTATAAATTTTCTTTCTCTGGTAATGCATTGTCATTTGTTTTTTTTTATGACACTGATATTTTAAATAACCAGAAGAATAATTGTATTTCAGGAACAGGTGACCAGGTAAATATCAGTGAGGATCAAATGACAAAGCTGTTTTATGAAAACTAGGATGAAAAAATGAAAGCAGAATTTAAACTCTTAACATACTGTGTGAATTCCCATTTGTCCTTCCAATGTTGAGTGGATGAAATACTTACTAATTGTCTTTCCCATTGGCCTTTTTTCCAGATAACTATTCCTACATAAAACTTCAGGTTCAGAACCTGATTCAGTAAAATTATTGACTAGTGTTGATTTTCACAAGTGTAAATAGTAGAGATGACCTGAATGTCTCATATGAAAATTTCCACCATTAAAATCTGTCTTCGTTTATGAACAAAAATATCCTGTGCAAGCATGGATTTATTTCAGATATGTTGTTTATCATGATTTTTACTTCAAAATTTAATTAATATTTGTAGAAATTAAAAGAGTTTTTTTAAATAGTTGATTCTTTTTTTATTTACTAAGAACAGACTTAAGTAGATATTTTAAGACCTGTTTATACAAACATTGATTAACATGTCATGAAGGCTATCAGGAAAAGTAAAATTAATCCAATTTGAACTTTATTAAATGAAAATAATTTGAGACTTGCTGCCAATAATATTTTCTTTTCCTTTCCAATATCTTTAATAAACAGTTTAATTAACTTTTGTAGAACTGTCCCCCTCCTTGAACCTAGGCATGTACTTAAATACCTTATTTGTAAAAGTGGTGTGTTTGGCAATTTTTTTTTGGTTGTGGTTTTTTTGTTTGTTTGGTTGGTTTGGTTTGGTTTGGTTTTGTGTGGGTTTTTTTGGTTTGTTTGTTTGGTTTGTTTTGTTTGGCTTTCGGCTTTTTTGTTGTTTTAACTTTGTACCTGCATCTCAGCAGTAGGATTCATCTACCATTACCTATCTCAAAGTTACATGCTTAGTCCAAGCTACTAATCTAGTCTTTTTTTTCCATGGTGAAAGGAGAAAGATAGTTATCTCAAGAAGTTAATTCCTTCCATCCAAAGATAAGGTATTTGTGACTGATGAGATGAATTGCCCTCAGAAGGCACCGTGTTTGGTTTAACTGTAAAGGAAAAAGACAAAACTGTTATGACTAGAATTTTAAAGGCTAGACAGCAGTGGTTTGGAGTGATGAAACCCTTGCAAGATACTAATAATTGCTTAATTTTTGCAACTGTTTTGAGCTTTGTTGGATACTCCTTCTGTAGTCAGGGAAGCATACCACAGCAAGAATTGAAAAAAGTAGATACTGAGCTGTATGTAACAGCTTCTTACTTTTCATTCTTTTCCTACTGATTATCCTTCATTGACAATTTCTGAGTTTTCCTCCTGCTCTCATCCTTCTTACCAACAGTTATGCTGGTTCTATATTAGCCTAATTCAAATCAATTTATGAATGGACTTAATTTTGAATTCCTTCCTTCACAAATGCCTTGTGAAGCAAGAGGGGATTCACATTCCTGTTAAGCACTGACTGGAATCAAACTAATTTTCCTTTTATAAACACTTTTTTTCACCCCCCCCAAAAAAAAATGAAAAAATTTAAATAATCCTAGTGAACAGATATATTTCCCCCTCTGACAGTCAACAGGTCATGTTTTCAATTTTCTATCCTTTATGTAGTGAGCCAATTTGTTTGTTAGATGTTTTCATATTATACCAATAGGTGTCACTAGAAATTTCTTTATTTCTCTGTTAAAAGGACAGTGACAAGAGATTTATCTGTTTATCAGTACAGTAGAGCACTAAAAGAAAATAAGATCTTACAGGGCCTGTAGAGAAGCAAAATAGCAATGCTGGCATGGCCTGCAGCTCTTTCTTACAACTATTTGATCCTGGAGATGTCAAGGCAGTATTGCTTAATGAATCTGTAATTCTCATTTTATACTACATATCCTTACTTGCTGTATTGCTGTAGAAATTTAGGTAGCATGGGGACTCGGGCTCTATTTCCTGCTGTCGTAAATGCATAACATTCAAATGAGACTGAAACCGTTTCTCTGCCTGCTGAAGAATTGTTAGATCTGGTAATTAACACTTGTCTGTGGTATCATAAGGCATGTCTTGACAATATGAAAATTCATTATTATTTTGGCAAATTTAGTCCAGAGTTCTATAATGATTTTTTTTCAACTAGACAGTTTTTACTTGGTTTCATAAACTGGATAGAAAAATATTCATGGGATACTGATGATGGTATTTTTCATGGCATCTTTGAAGGAGATATTCAACACTTTTTTATACCACCTTTTATTTATGCAGTGAATAAAGGTGAAAATTGGAATGATTATGTTCTCTAGATGTCTAAACTACTGTAAGAAGGACTCAACATAGCCAAAAAAATTCCTGTACACAGGAATCTAATTCTTTTATCTACACGCATTTCATAGTCATTGCCTCAGAGGCTCAATATGTACATAATTATTTTCATTTATTATGTAATAAATACAGGTGATTTTTACAGAAGTTGAATTGTCATTATTCTCTGGGCTTGGGCAATGACATATATATCACATTTGGGATATCTTAAAATTATTTGTAAGAATACCTGTTATTACATATACTCACAGGTGACACTTTCTCACTCACAGTGCCCTTTAAGCACACTTTAAAGTAAGCATATAGACATTTTCTAATTAAGGATTCCTCTGTACCTCTGTTTCTTCTCTGTCATTAACTACTTGTTAGTTTCTCTTAGTCTGATAATAAGAATTTTATATTTAAAAAAATACAGAAAACAATAGCAAGAAATACTTTCTATAATGCTCTGGTCACTGCCATGAGATTTTTTCAGTCTGATTTGTAATGCTATTTGTGGAAAAGGTTATCAATGGAAATAAATTGAAGCTTTTGCAGCTTCTTGAAAAGACAAATGATATTTACAGGTTTCAGGAAAATTTCATTCCATCCACAAAGTTTTTTTTACCAGTATCCATGCTATGTCTAAGGAACTTAGGTATGTGAGGTTGATGGTATAAACTACTTTAGCAAGTGCAGAATTACACAATACAGGAGGTAAAGGTACTTAAGAGCCATCTTCATCCAGAAATAGGTGGACATCCCATTTATAATGAGAAAAAAGAGAGAAAACATGAACTTCATAGTCCATACAGCCACAGTTTTATTTAATTATGAAGGAATAGCTGTGTAGCCACCTTCCGTTCAGTCCACTAGTACATCTCTGCCTACAGAAAAATTCCCATGTTTCTTTCTTTCTGTTTAGCTATTGAAACAGGCCTTTCTGGCAAATTGACATGTGATCCAGTGTCACCCTAGCTTTAAGGCAAGGTAAGACATTCATATCAGCAGTCATTTCATGTATCAATAAAAATCAGCAAAAGAGATTATTTAGAAAAAAAGTAGACAATCTCACACATACTTATCCTGTCTTTATATAACATTACTCCTTTACCTTGGAACTATATTTCAGTAGTATAAGCAAGCAGACAAACATATGTATCTCATATTTTTACCTTTACTTATTCTTGTGAAATATGTATTTCCAACTCAAGCCAAACATAAAGATGAGTGTTTAATGCTTTGAAGGCAATGTAAAAGTTTTCACACAAAACCAGGCACTGAATGGACACTTGGAAAACCCAAACACTTGGAAAAATCTTTAAGACTACATCAGATCAAAATGCAAATTATTGGGAGCTTAATCCTGTTAAAATTCTGGGAGTAGGTGAGGGAAAACTTGAGAAAGATAACACATTTCATGACTGAGCTCAAGATGAATTAGTGCAATATACCCAGTGTCATGTCTTATTGCTTAATTGACTACCTGTAGGTATAATATAGCTGACTTTACCACAGAAAAATCATTTTGATTTATTTGATGTATTGTATATCATAAGGAAGTGTGCATGAGGTTATTAATGTCTTGCATAGCTGTGATATATTCCAAGGGTGCAGATAATGCTTTTCATCATATGCAGTACTAGCCTATTATGACTATTATTCTGAAATTTTCTATTTTTATTTTAATGAATTTTTTTATTGTATTTTTCCTCACATTGCCTGATCTGCATTTAAGAGTTGAGTAGTGATTTTGGCATAAAGAATTATACTGTAAATGTTGCAGAACTTTGGTTGGAACACAGCAGTTGGAGATATTGACTATAATATAAATACAGATTACTACAATTTAAATTGTTGCTAATTTATTATAAGCAATTGAGTTGTTAATTGTCCTCTTTGGCTCGTAAACCTCAAGGTCTATCCATGAGAGGTCAAGTGCCTGGGATATGCTCTCTAAATAAATGTAGGTCTATCACATTAAAAAAAAAAAAAAATTCTAATGATTATTATGTTTTTGTCATCTTTTTGTAAATCTTCTGGAGTTGTTTAAATAACAAGGCAGATAATTTAAAAGGACAACTTTTAAAATGTTGTAAATCAGTCCTGAGAGCAAAGAATTTTGTCACGAAATTCAGTTGGTATGAATGCAAGAGATCTTGATAGGGCAATTAAAAGTCATGTTTGAATTTTCCAGCAAAGAGTTAGCAGCCTTATTTAAACAGTCTAGATACTTTAAAGAACATTCAGACCTGAATTCCAAGATCTATTTTTTCTCTTATAGGCTTTTGGGTTTGTGTTTTTTTCAAAAATTAAGGTTGCCAGTGAAATTCAACCTTTTAGGAAGTTATGTTCTCCTGGAAACAGGCTGCATTTTGTCATGCTCCACCAATACTAGTCAACCCATTAATGATTACATTCTCATGCCTTTTCACAATTATCTCCCTGTACTGAGATGTATAACTAAACTCCTCTCTAAACAGTGGGAAAAGTTCCAAGTGAAATTTCCTTATTGCCATTCAAAAGCAAACATCATATAGTATGTAACATTGTGCTATATACATCAAGTACAAATGCATGCAGCATCATTTAGGACAAACAAATCAAATATGTTTTGTTATCTCACTTTTTAGGTAAGAAGAATCTTAAAGCAGGTTGCTAACCTGAGGGTGCCTATCCCTGCCTCATGTCTGTGTCATGGTTTTCACTGTTTTCTATTGCAGTGCCATCATTTATATTTCATATCAATGTGAAAGTCAGGAGAATGGGCTACTAACATCTTAGGCAGAGATGTTAGTTTAGATATGACTATAACTCTTTCACATACTCATTGTCTTGTCGCTTCAAGGTCTCAATCTTGAATATGTAGATCATGATACCACTGTCCACTGCCTTTCTCCCACCTGATATGCTTTGTGTCAATCCTATCTGGCTGATGGAAATATGCAAGGTTTAGCCCATTAAACTGTGCATGTTGAAGGAGCTCTTGCAGATATGTCAAAGTCTGAGAAATGTTTCCATCTGAAGATATTTTTCATACTAACCACCTACTATTTTACAGGTTACATGTCACAGTACCTCAAAAAAGGGCATGCTAAGTCAAACATTTGCTCTGTTCATGTCATGATAACACATTCATCACATTTAGATCACCAACTATTCCTAATAGCACAACAGAGTTGTTTTCCATGTAAGTATTTTGAGTAATTTATGAGGTCTACTTAGGAGAAAAGCTGCCTGCAGCTAATTCAAATACACCAAGAGTGCAGTAATGTGTAGAATGTTTTTACATTTACTAGGAACCTGTAGTTTTACAGTCTGTAGATATATCAGTAATAATCTTTGAATGAGAATAAAGGATGGTCTGAAGCTACTGTAAAAAAAATTTCAAGATTAAACTTGGAGAATTCATCTGGAAAAATCTGCTTTCTTTCTGTTTTTGAAAATGACCTGTTGCCTGGCAATACTTAAGACATTGAACTTTCTCCAAGTGACTTCAGAAAGACTGAGGACTATGAAAGATTCCTGAGGTTCAAGTACTGTTTTTACCATAAACTACAAAAGAAAACAAAAGAAATCAAAAGAAAACACACACACACAAAAGCAAAAAACAAACAAGCAAACAAACACAAACAAACAAACAAAACAAAAAAAAACCCAACCCAAACAAACAGAAAACCAAACCAAAACCCAAACAAACCACAAAACAAGACAAAAGTATAAATATAAAAAAAACCCCATCATCATGGAGTATTTAAAAAATGACAACACAGCCCTTAGAGCAAAAACATAGCAAAGATACTTCATAATTATGGTTTAACTGACTTACATCTATGTGTAGGAGTTATTATAGCTTAATGTGTAGTGGAAGAACACCAGACTGATATCGAATGGTAATAATTTCTGGAAGAGAAGAATAGCTGTAGTAAAGTGAAATACTGAGAAGGGGTTATATACAATCCAAAGATCACTCAAGGCTCACTAAAATTCTACTGAAATATCAAGTCCTGAACTTGGGTTTAAAATGATCCCATTGTTTTTAGATATATTTCTTGAAGAAATAACTTCTCAGTTATCTACAAGCCTCCACCCAGTCACTAGACATAGTTAGAAACAATTAGCATACTCATTTTAACTTCCATTTGTCATTTTTTCTTCCAAGAGAAATGAAAATAAAAGGAAAAAAAAAAAAGAGAGAAGAAAAAAAGACATACAGCAGACACCCCCCACCCCCCCGCAATTGTCTGTGCATGCCAACAAGATGTTTAGCAGGAAATCATCAAGTAGACTAGATTCAAATGGTTGTTGCTCATCTGTTCTTCTTCCAGGAAGATTACAGTTTACTGGCATCACATAATTGCTGAGGTATAAATCTGCGCTTTCTGGTTCCTATTTGAAACCTCAATAACGAGAGCCATGTAAAAAAATATCCCGTTGCCAGGAAAAATAGAGAAAATTGTTCTGTCAGAGTTTTGAGAACTGGGAATTATTCTCAAAAATACTAAAACCACATTATCTTTTATATATTCCCTAAGGCAAGTGTATTAAAGCGTAGACTTAGATCCCAGTTAACACAAATTTGTTTGTCATGTACAATGCGCTACAACCAGCAGAGCTGGGATGGCTCAGATCTGTGTGGAGAGCTCACGAGAGCCTCTGTATCTTAATAGCCCATGTTAGCTCTCTGATGAATTCCTTTTGGGAACCATGAAAGGGAGTAAGACAATCCCAAACAAAAAGATGAATTGATGCTATGTGCTATTAACGTATGGAGCAGGCAAGATGGATTACAGAACCTGCTTTATTTATTTATTTATTTATTTATTTATTATTTTCTTTCTTGTTTTAGCCTTCCTTTGTAATTTCTGTGTGGAAATGACTTTTCTGTTTCCTCCCTAAATGTGAGTGGACTCCTAGTATAATGAGTCCGTGGTGTTTTATCAAAGCCTTCAAGTACTACCAATATAATAGCATCTATTCTAGTACAAATTCAGTTAGCCTGAAATCTTCACTCAAAGAAGTGACAGGTAGACCAGAAGCTTTCCAATCTTGCAACTTTCTCATTACTTGTGGCAATAAATTCTGTTACTTCCAAATCTCTCTTTAAGCAAAAAATCAGCCTACTCAAACTTCATACAAGGAGAGATGGGAATGGGAGGAGAAAATGCTTTTGACTCTCAGTCTGGCAGGAATATTATTTTTCCATTTAAAAATATTGCAGTGTCTTTTTATCTGTTATTGTAAGTGTTCTATTCTCTACTTCAGAAATAAAACAGGTCAATGGGATTTAGTCCCTTAAGACATTCAGCCAGCTGACTGAGTTTGAAGCTCAGTCCTTTGTCCAGACCATCAGGCAATGTTTTTAAGCCAAAGTCAACAGAATCAGGGTGCATGAAACAGCCATGACCTTAAGGTTTCATCCCTTTTTCCTCCTATTTTATTTCAAAATTTAAGCAGAATTAAGACACAAATAGTGAAAAGCATTAAGACTATAATTTCTCCTATATCAAAAATCAGAAAAAGAAAATTACTGCTTTCATACATTTCTAATTGCAGGTGGTCCCAAAGAATGCACTGTGAGCAAAAATATCACATAATGGGGCTCTGTGGAAAAGATCACAGAATCACAGAATGATAGGGATTGGAAGGGGATGACCTTTGGAGATTATCTAGTCCAACTTTCCTGCTACATCAGGTTCTCCTAGAACAGGTTCCACAGGAATGTATACAGGCAGATTTTTAATATCTCCAGAGAAGAAGACTCTACAATATCTCTGAGCAGACTGTTCCAGTGCTCTGTCACCTTCCAAATAAAGATATTTTTTCCTTATGCTAGATGGAACTTCCTGTGTTTCAGGTTGTGATCATGTCTCCTTGTTCTGTCACTGGACTCCACTGAAAAGAGAATAGCTCCATCCTCTTAACACCCAACCTTTAGATATTTACAAGCATCAATAAGATCCCTTGTTAGTCTTGTCTTCTCCAGGCTAAACAGACCCAGGTCTCTCAGTCTTTCCTGCCAAGAGAGAAGCTCCAGTCCCCTAACCATCTTTGTAGCCTTCTGTTGGACTATCTCCAGTGGTCCCTGTGTCTCTTAAACTGGGGATCACAGAACTGGACCCATTACTCCAGATGTGGCCTCACTAGGGCAGAGTTGAGATAATGGAGATTCTCCCTCAATGTGCTGTCCACACTCTTGCTTAAGGGACCCCAGGATACCACTGGCTTTCTCTTTTTTTTAACAGTAAAGACCAAAGCAAAGAAGACAGTAACTGCACCTTCTCTGTGTCCTCTCTCACCAGGGCACTCACTTCATCGAGCATCAGGTCCACGTTTTTCCTTGTTTTCTTTTTGCTACTGATGTAGTTGAAGAAGCCCTTCTTGTTGCCTTTGACATCCATTGCCAGATTTAATTCCAAGCAGGCCTTGGCCTTCCTCATTGCATTCTTACATAATCTGAAAACATTGCTATATTCCTCCCAAGGGGACAGTCCCTTTATTCCACATTCTGTAAGCTTCCTTCTTCCAGTTGAGTTTTTCTAGAAGGTCCTTGCTCATTACCCCTTCTGATGTCCAGGTTTCTAATCCTATTTATTGCCCTTCTTCTTTCTTGCATGATCCTAAACTCTACCATCTCATGATCTATGCATCAGTACAGTTTGGAGAATGAAACACATGTCCTGGATATCATTTTCAGTTTTGATAACATAATTGCAGAAAGACTGAATGCTCAGTCAGTATAAAAGATTTGTAGGAGAACAGCAATGTCCAGGTAGTAGTGAGTGAGTGAGTGGGCTGTTTATACTCTGGAAGTAGGGATTGAGAATTTAGGAATAGTTAGTCCAAAAAACATAAAACCAAAGGAAAGATGCAGTGAAAGTATGCCACGTGTTCTAGTATACTTATTTCTATAAAATACATGTTGGCTGTTAGTCTGGTATTTAAAACCAAAACTTTTGAAATTGGCATTGTTATTCTTGTAAGAAATAATCAACCCAAGGAACTCACTTCCATATATAATATTTTGTAGAGATTCCAATGTAAGCCTAAAATCAGATTAAACTTTTGTAAGACTCATCATTGCACAGAACCAAAAGCAATCAGTCTTCATGCACCAGGACATCAGTTGGTCATCAGCTGGTGGCAGGGCAAATGTTCTCATACATCAAGGGCAGGAAACAAGAGCTTTAAGTTAGCTAAATGTTGTGTTACCCTCTGAAAACCGAGTGTGACAGTAGAATAGCATTTTATTCATTCGGTATTTCTCAAGAACATCCAGATAATTTTAATGTTAGTTACACTTTATAACTTGCAATCTCTATAAACTCAGCTGAGATCTGAAGTCCAAACTTCATTCTCTTGAGATATGCAATTTGGTAACTTCAGTGGATAATGAAGTTTCTACCCAAAAGGAGTATATGAAGAGGAGTAGCCAATTTACACTGCATGGGTAAATACAGCTCACAGGCTCACATGTGAAGGCATAGATCATCAGATTAGCAGTAAGGCTGCAGAGTATGTGCTCCTTCCTAGGATGAGGAGTCAACTGCAGCAGATACTGCTTGATGCCCTGAGACTCAGCTGCAGGCCTGATTTTATGCAATGAAAAGATAAAAAGCCATTACTGCTTTCCTGTTCAAATTGCTCCCTGAATTTCCCTTTTCTTCTTAATTCCTGAAGGTGTAAATTAAGCGTTTAGTAGCCATAAGAGTTGGATGTATTGTCCACATGGCAGGAAAAATTTACAAACCCTGGGCATTTCCACAGAATCACAGAATGTAAGGGATTGGAAGGGACCTCTGGAGATCATTGAGTCCAACCCCCCTGCCAGAGCAGGATGAAACTAGAGCAGATCATGCAGAATTGCATATTATCTATGTGAACATGAAATTACAAATCATAATTACAAGTCGGCACATTTTCTCAAAGCTAGATTGACTTCCGTATATATATAAATATGAATAAAAATAAAAGGATAAAAAAAAAGAGTTGTATTATTGTCTCTGATTTGAAGGAAAGTCAAGATCACAACAGACTATATTTCAGTCAGTGTGAAGGGTGGGAAGAAAGCTACATACTATTATTTCTTATTTATTTAAGTTTAAGGAGGCAGAGAAAAGGAGTTTTGCAAAGATCTGAAAATTACTGTCCAAAGTATCTCTTTTTTTCCAGGAATATTAGGAGGCATTGAACCTGTGACCTACTTGTAGAAAGACTTGTAAGCATTTATTATTGTTGTTGTTGTTGTTATTATTATTTATGGATTTATGCTTGCCACGTGAAAATAAAAGCTATTTATCAAAAGTAAGTTTTTAGTGTTAAGAGTTAATGTAAAATACAGAGATTTTATTATTTATTTTATTCAAATATTCATAGGTTTTCTTATTCAACTGAAAAACATGATCACAGAGCTGTGTTTCCAGATTTGAAAGATAAAAGTGAAATGAAGTATAGATCTGAACACTCACCTTTCTAATGGACATTGAAAAATACACTCTGTTCCTGAGGGTCCATAGGAAACACCTTCAAGCTGCCAGATTATATATGTTTCTAACTGCAGTGAACTGATATACACTTCAGTTGAGCAGGGATGTCAGACACTGAATTAATATTTTATCTATTCCTGTATTCTGGGAAAAGAAAAAGGTTTCTTCTGCCCTAGAGAAAACAGTAGAATTCAACCATGAATGAAGAGCAAAGAAAGAACTGGTTATTAGCATTAAAATTTCTGCATACTCAGTCAGACATCATACATAAGGTAAGTCACAAGAAGCTATACAAAAACTATGCTGCATGGTTCTGACTCTAAGCTGCTGCTTCACACATTGCTGAAGAATGAAATTTTAGTAACATTTCTTGTGTCTGACGATACAACTATATAGGAGTTTGCAGCTTAACACACCACCCACCACCTATCATACTTCTAGTGTTATACAAAGATGACTTTTCTGTTACATTAGTGAATAATAATCTACAATTACAAGAAATGTAAGAAGCTCTTCACCATCTAATATTTATGTGTTATTTAAGCTGTTTTACTAACTCTAAATGCAGGATATCATTGGCCTTTTGCCACATCAGCTTCTGTCTAGAATCCTGAGCTGCTAAAAACTCATATGATTTCTGCTATAGAAAACTCATTTCATTAGAAAAGCTAATGATGAGGCCTACAGATCCTGTTCTTTCTTCTCTGATTAATATTTGTTGAATGGACAGTGGGATTGAGTGCAACCCTCAGCAAGTCTGTGGACATCACCAAGCTGTGTGGTGTGTTGAGCATGCTGGAGGGAAGGGATGCCATGCAAAGGGATGTTGACAGGTTTGACAGGTGGGGCCATCCAAACCTCATGAAGTTCAGCAAGGCCAGCTGCACCTATGTCGAGGTAATCCCAAATACAGGCTGGGCAATAAATGGATTTTAAGCAGCCCTGTAGAGAAGGACCTAAGGGTATTGATGAATAAAAAACTGAGTATGACCCAGCAATATATACTTGCAGCCCAGAAAGCCAGTAACATCCTTGGCTGAAGTGTGGACAGAAGGTTGAGGGAGATGATTCTTCTCCTCTGCTCTGCTCTCATGAAACTCCACCTGGAGTACTGTGTCCAGCTCTGTGGCCCCCAGTGTAAGAAAGACATAGACCTGTTCGAGTGAGTCTAAAGGAGAGTCACGAAGATGATCAGGGGGCTGGACCATCTCCCCGCTGAAGACAGGTTGAGACAGTTGGGGCTGTTTAGCCTTGAGAAGTGAAGGCTCTGAGGACTCCTTACAGCAGCCTTCTAGTACTTAAAGAGGACCTACAGAAAAGATGAGGAGGGACATTTTATCAGGAAGTGTAGTGATAGGATGTGGGGTAACAATTTCAAACTGAGAGCATATTTTGGTTAGATATAAATATTTTTTTTTACTGTGAGGGTGGTAAAACACTGGAACAGGTTGCTCAGAGAAGTTGTGGATACCCCTATACCTGGAAGTGTTCAAGGACCAGCTGGATGGGCTTTTGAGTACTGTGATCTAGTGGAAGGTTTCCCTGCCTATGGCAGGAGGTTGGGAACTAGATGATTTTAAGGTGCCTTCAAACCCAAACCTCTCTAAGATTCTATTCTATAATTAATACACATCTGAAGATCTTACATTATTACTGATTATACATCTGTAGAGAACAGAGAACCACAACGCTGTGATAACCATTTGCATTATAGTATTTTATTCCGAGGCCCTTCTGCTTTTTAAAAAAGAGAATTAGATTAAAAATCTTGCTAGCCTTCAGAAAACAAGCATCCTTATTTCTTAACTTTTAGCAAGAAGAACAAGCTCTCTCTACTGCTACATATGCTTCTAGCACTGGCAGATCTTGCTTATTCATGCCAGTGGGCTAAACATATAATAAGGCAAACACAGAAAAATGTCTTGAAACATAGAAAGGCTCAAAATGAAATCAGTTCCTTAGACCACCAACAACAGTAGATAACTAAGAGAAACATAGGCTAAAGATTTTAAGTCCTTGTTATAAAAATATTTTTAAACTGATGATGGGTTCTTATACACATAAAAGTGGTTTCAATGTTCCCTTCAGTGCAGTCTCAGACATAGCCAGGTGTAAAAAGCCGTAGCAGAAGATGTGTAATGTATAAATTGTACATTCAGCCTCCATTTAAAGTAACATTTAATTTGTTTCCCCTAATGATTTTAACCATGCAACATATTAATGCCACTGGCATTGGAGGAAATTGGAAGCAGAATAGCTTTAGGTGTAAGGTGTGGTTACTTCATTACCCTACTTAGCTAGCAAGTAAATTGAAAGCTTGTTGGTTAGGTAGAAACCTTGATTCGCCACATTTCTATAGCTATTTTCTTGTTATTTAAAATTTGATTGTATTTGACACCATTGAACTTGGTTCAGCTCTCTGATATTCAGTGAGTTTCCTTTATCGCACATTGGGAACTTGCTTTCCAAAATTTCCATTTCCTTTTCCATCCAATTGGGAATGGTATTTAACCTAGAATGTTTAAGACTTTTTAGCTTTAACCCTTAGGAAATTCTAGAAATGAACACTTTGATGTCTGGCCCTATTAGTGAGTCTGTTCAAGACGTCAAGGATCTCTCAGGACCTCAGAATGATACCACAATGCTTCTTATTATGTAGTTATCAACAGTCATCTAGTTAATTAGAGATGGAGAGTCTTAAATTGATTTTCATCTCAATAGTTGTCCCAAAGAAACTTTCCAAACTATGGTCAAGACACATCATATGCTTGAAACTTGTTCCTGTCTTCTTTGAGTGTTTGTTTTCAACCAAGTTGTTTTAAAGCAACAGATGTTGAATATAAGCTCTTTTCTTTATACAGTAGGCAGGCCAATAAGGCAGTCTTCCAAGAATGGGGTTGCATATCATATTTCCATCTGAATTAATTCATATATCTTTTCTTACCAGAGAGTAGCATAAGGAGAGTGAAAAGAAAGACAATGCAGGAAATGCAAACACTTCTTGATGTTTAGGTGCAGTACAAAAGAGAATTCAAGATCAGTTGGCCTAAAATCAGAGAACAGATTCTCTTAATTCCTGAGCAGGTCTTTACCCTGAAATTAAAGACATCATAGTTCATAACTCTTAAGAATGACCCTAATCTATGCAAAATTATCTCTAGAAACCTTACAGAATTGTCCACAAAAGTATAAAGAGAAATTTCTGTCATCCCATCTGAAAAGACTCATGTTTTCTCCCTCCATTCTCTCATCATTGAATTAACTTCTGTCCAATGATATGATTTTAACACAAGGAATTAAAAATAACCCTTCTGAAGTATCATCTTTTTTAGTGTTTAGAAAACTCTTGATATATGGCTTTTATCCTCTTGGAATGAGGAAAGATTTTCTCCAGGCACTTTTAAGGAGGCTGGAAAGGTTATTCTGTTCTTTAGTTAAAAAATAAATAATCGTTCATCACTATGTTCTGTCCTGAGATTAATCCCTTGGGGGAGCATTTAAATAATTTTGTGTACAACCACTATACCAAACCTCTTGGATGACAAGGAGAAAAGGCTGTCTAGCTATCTGGATTCAGAGAAACATGCTCCATTGCTCGTATCTGTCATAACTGAGATCCACAAATAAAACATCATGTCACATATAAAGTATTAACGTACATTAACAAGCAGAAAAGAGTAGACAACTGATGAACCGGTGGGTTTAGAATTGTAACCTAGGTTTCAGTTACCTAAATTTTCACTGTATGCTACTTTAGAGATGCATGTTGTTTTAAAATTGGAAAGAAGAGTTGTTCACTTTAAGGAGTCATCAGAGCCAATAGAAACTTGATAGAAAATTGCTCTGCCATTGCCAAATATGATCCATCTTCTGCCTGCACAGTTATGTGTTGCTCAAATGTCCTCTGAACTTAGATTTTATTTTTTATTATATTTTCCCTGATTATCATTATCACCCTGATTTGTCTGGTTCCAATGAGTGAGACATTTATTGGCACTTAATTTTAAGTCTGTATAGCATTACAAAAACACAGTGTAGCTTGTGTCTGCGTTTTAAATGTGTAACCTAAAGTAGAATTTTTTAAGAGAATACATTACAGAACTTAGTTATAATACACCACTGACAACCTTCGAGATGGAATATGAAAGAACTTGACTAAACCAGGAAGCCTTATTTATTATTGTGGCAACTTCATTGTTCTCTCTATGGGGATTGTCTCCTTAAGAATTCTAACACCTATTGGTACTTTCTGATTAGTAATTTTTAGGGAGTTATTTTAGTAAGCTGATATAGTCAACAGAAATACTTGTCTTCCCTTAAAACCTCTAGCATCTAATACATTAACTTGTCTGTGGTTTGTTGATTTTTTTTTAATTTTAATAAAAACTCATTAGAACTATGAGCTTCATTTCAGATTTCTCATTAGCAGCCACAAAAGGGCATAGCAGCCTGCACCCTTAGCAACACAAGAAAAAGTGTGTTTGAATTCTTCAAAGAAAACATTTTTCTCAGAGGCCCTAATCCTTCATTTCCACTCTACAAGAAAAGGAAATGGAAGGGAGCAATAACAATTCATGAACATTAGAACATCATCTGGAAAGTTTACTCATTCAGTTCTTTACCTTAATGCTACAGGGTACTTACACAAAAATATTTAAGGAATGCTTCTGTTCAGACCCAGGTCAGCACTATTTTTGGATCTGGTGAGAGCCCTGAATGTTCCTTGGTCTCTTGTGGATTTGTTTTGTATTCATAGAAACATAATCATGTAATTAGAAAATGCATACTAACTTATTAAACTAATAAGCTTCCTATTCATTCATTAGACCAGTGTGGAACCACAAGTGAATTTGTTAGGCAGTCTGAAACATTTTATATTTTTTCACTGCTTTCTTTGTCAGTTATAAGCATCTCTTTATATATATATTGGACCAAGTAATTTTAGAAAATATTAAAAATAATTATGCTTAATCTTTCCTCTAAAATATGCAACATAGTTCCAGATTGATGATGACAATAATTATATAATTAAATATAGTGGTGTGGGTTGGTATGTATGTCTATAGTTATGTGTGTATTTATACATATATGGTAAATAAATATAAAATAAATAATGAAAATAAATTTAAAGAAAATTGCTGTCAAACAATGTTCTTCTGTTTGGGAAATTTTCTGTAAGGTGTAACTCTCTTGCACTAATTGTACAATGACTCAAATGATGTGATTAAAAAAAAAGTTTTCATTTAATTCCCTCCACCAAACTGCAGAACTTCCATAACACTAACCTCAGTTCCAATAAAAGAACAAAACAAATGACAGTTGATATGCACACTGCTATACTATAATAATCCAATTGTTTCCCATAGTGCAGAAATGGCATGCAATTTCCACACCTGTGACTCTGGAGAGATGTTATTTGCACAGTTTGTATCTGAATGTCTAGTTAAATATTGCTATGCTGCCTTGGGTCAGATTTATGTTAAATTTCTCTCTTTATAAACTCCACGGTCACATATTATTTTCTGGTGTGCTGGTTACATACACTGATCTCTTGCTTGGCAGGAAATCTGCCTTGATGATCAACTTCTGCACCTTTGTGTTTAGTAGCCACACCATAAAGGAAACACCTGCAGTGAGAAGTGCCAGCTCCACAGTGGGGAGAATGAGAAAGGTGGGGACTGTGTTTTCCCCATGGCATTTCATCTGTCTTTCATAATGTCACTCTGCTAGTGGCCTTAGGCAAGAGACCCTTCAGCTGTACAGTAAAATGACTAGTGGTTAGTGTCTGAGAAGTGGGATTTTTTAATATCTTTGTCATCAGATGATAAAGCACTGGCAACACAGAAGGAAAAAAATAATAAGATATCACAGTCCTAATAAACAGAAATATTTTTAATGAAAAAAAATTGTCAGTCTTCTCTGATGCTTAGGGCCATACAATCACTGACAAATTGATTGTGATATAAAAGATTTCTATGGTCTTACAGAATTTAGATGGATTTCTTTTCATTTTATTGGATCTAACATTAGTTGATTTCATTTGTCATGTTTTGCATTTAGAACTGTCAAACTTCCTGTCTAAATCCAAAATGTTAATCGAGTTCAACTGTGAAAAGCAGAGCTAGAATCATCCTTCCTATTTCAGTATTTCTCTATACAACATTCTCCGAAGTCTGTGCACAAAGATCTAGGCTGTATGTGAAAATAAATAAACAAACATATTCTAGGGGTTTTTTTTCTTTTTTTTTTTTAATGAAATTTTTAAATTTAATTTATAGACAGTTCAGGATTTGCTGAACTATGGTTTATTGTTTGCCTTTGGCAAATGTTTAGCTTCCAGCTGTCTATAGTGAACAAAGCTATGACACCTTCTTTAAAAAGTAATCTTTTAGTTGGTGACACAGTGCAACACCCACTGGAATTCTGGATCTCTTTCTAACATAAATTGTTGTGTGACCAGCTGTAGCTCAACAATGTATCATATGCGCCCATGAAGCATCACTAAACTAATGCAATTCCAGGAACTTTAAGAACTTCAAAGCAGCAAATAACAAAGTAACTGGATATTTTGCTTTCTGCTAGAGACAGTTCCATAAATAACAAATAAATAAATAATGCTCCCAAAAGAAAACCAGAGAGTTTCTTAACATGTATGAAATTCATCCTGGTTCAAAACTATGGTTTTTTTATTTCTTCTGAAACTAAATTCCCTGTAAACAGAAATCACCTGTTAGGAGGGAAAAAAACCCCCAAAACTTTCTTACTTTTGTGTTGTGCATTATTGGGATGAACTGCTTAAAGTAAAATCTACAAAGGTTCATTGAAATCATTTCAGATAACTTATTTTCTTTGGGAACAGAAAGTGATCAAATGCAGCAAAGCATTTGACTTTAAAGGTCACAGGAATACAAAGGAACACAAAATGCCCAGTAGAATCTTCTATATTTTCTGGGTAGCACCCACCATCCATTTGCTTATCTCCCTCCCCAGTTCCCTTTTCTCCTTGCTGAGCTTATCTATAGCCAGATCTACAAATATATATATTTTAACACATTCTTCCTCACACAGCTTGTTTTGCCTGGATCACATAATTTCTGTCTTCTCCCAGTATTGCTTGTCCACAGACCCACTTTCTGACTATTTAATGCTTATACTGTTCACTCTACTCCACTGAGTCATTTATGGACTATTTTCTGCCAAAAGCTGAAAGTGACAAGGTATAACATTAGAAATCAACAACCAAACATTCTTTTGAGTGCACACCACATATTTTTGCTGCAAGACCAGACATGATGTCAATGAAAAGACAACAAAGAGACTTCAGCATTCATTGCTTGTAGAACTATATGACTTTTCTTATCTATGACTCCTAGGCTGGAGATATAAATATTATCTTAAGGGGTTTTTTGTGTTTGGTTTTGCAGGTTTTTTCCCTCTTCTTTCTATTCTAAAAACTTTCCACTTGGTATCATTTGCTTTCTGATAGTATGCTTCTATATCAAGTCATTGAAAGTTTGAAGATATACCTAGACATATTTAGTTTATTCATTCTGATTTATATAAATGCTTTAAGGTGTTGTCTAGGTGTTCTTAGTGCTCTTATCTATTTAAAAAATCATAACATGACAAGTGAAGCACTACAATTTAATATAATCCATCAACAGTAAGGCACACTATTTGAAAATTTGTCTCCCCTCCTCTTGGTAACCTAATTTTGAATGCGTTTGGGAAAACGACATGTACAGTGTGTCCTCAATGTCTATAGATTTGGCCTAATTCAGTACAGGTGGGGATTTGTTCTAAAAGCCCCCACAGAAAATTAGTGTCATCAGCCCATTCTAACTTCCACTAAATCTCATTTCAACTGTGTCAGTACAGCAAAGAATGAGAGGTGGTTTTCAGTAGGTAGGGTTCATGGTTTTGGACATTTTCATCTTAATCCTCAGATTACATAAATTTTTATCTGTTATTTCATACCCAGAAATGTAATCAAACCTCTAGCATTGGAAAAATGACTGTGCATGTGCCTAATTTGAATATGTTATCATTAAGACAGCATTTATTGTGTAAAGCAAAACTGCATCATATTATGCTATATTTAAAATACTGACTGACATACTTATTATGAAGGCAGGAGTTGAGGATGCTTGAGTTACCAGGCAATAGAATTAGTAAGTCAACATGGGTACCTCTAGAAAATCAGGTGTGGTCTAAAATGAAGATAACTTGTTGCACAAAGGTCTAGAATGAAGAAAATGTATTGCACAAAGATATACCTCTAAGTAATGTTTAAGTTTGTACTCAAGTATAGAAAGCATTATATTGTATCTGCACACCACACACAGTGATGTGGTTAAGGTGTCTAGGTGATAAGGTTAAGGTGGACAAACTCAAACCAAATCCACATCTTTGAGTGATCTGTGTGATTATATCAGCTTAGGTCAGTATGGGTTAGAGCTCTTCACTTTGGGTTGGTGTTAGATGGAGGTGAATCAGTTGCCTCTACATCAGGCTTCATAGAGCCTGAGCAGTGTAAATATACATTCGCACAGTTTATTAAACTGAAATAACAATTTGCAAAGGTAGGTAGAAAGAAGAAATGCGTTTACATGAGGAGTCATTGTTTATCTGCAGAGAAAGGGCCCTTAATGATCCATGAACTGTTTTTAAGAAATCCATTAAATATGATGAAGAAATGCAAATTACTACAGACTGTATGGATAGACCACTGGTATGGTTTAGGTGGTAAGGTTTTGGTAGTGGTGAGGGGCTGCAGGAGTGGCCTCTGTGACAAGAAGCTAGGACTGCCCTGTGCTGGACAGAGCTGGTTCAGCAACGAACCTACTTCAGGATGCAGCTAAGCCCATCAGACAAGTTTGCAACACCCCTGTAAAAACATATTTAAGAAGGGGCAGAAAATGCCAGACATGCAGAGGGGAGGGAAAAAATTCCACCACCAACAAAAAAACCAGCAACAACAACATAAAAAATAAAAGAGGAGTAACAGCAGAGGGAACCTCAAGGTCAGAGAAGAAGGAGGAAAAGGATACATTCCATGTTGAAGCAAATACTTCCTGCAGCCTGTAGAGGACTCACCCATGCTGGAGCAGAGAGAAAGTGTGAGAAGGAAGGATCATCAGAAAGGAACTGCTGTGCACTCACCATAATCCCTTATCCCCTTGAAGGAGCAGGTAGAGGAGTATGCAGTGAAGGAGTGAAGTTAATAGTGGAAAAAGGGAGACAACAGGTATTTTACTGTTTGTCTTTCTGTTTCCAATGATCTGGTTCTATTTTAACTGGTAATAAATTAATTTTCCTTAAGTCAAGTCTTTTTTTTTTTGCCTGCAACAGTAATTGGTAAGCATTCTCCTTTTCTCTATCTATCATCTTTCTCAACCTCTTATCTCCCCCTGTCCCGCTGAGGAGGAGTCAGTGAGTAGGTATTTGTCTGCTAACAGATGCTAATGCACCATGCACATATGTATACACATACATATATATATAACCCTCAACTGTAAAACCTCTAAAGGAGTTTAAGTCTACTCTGGAAATGTTTTAGGGACCTTCAAATGTTAGGACTCCACCAGCCTCATGTCTAGCCTAGTGAACTTTCTGTCAGAGGCAATTAGTTATCATCCTGCTGGAAAGATATAGTCTGCTCTGCAACTAGTATTCCAGAATTTGCTGCAGGGAAGCTTCAGTTCCTGGTTTACACTACATGATGTTCCTTAACTGCTGCTGTAGCCCTTGTGTTTGACTTTTGGCATGGTTAGTGGTACTTTTCAGGTGTTCCTCTCCTGTTCAGTTTCTTGCCTGACATACAGGTCTTTTTTTCTCATCTGAGCTTATATTCAGTTAAGTTCCTTTTCTGTCATCCACTTCACAGAATTACAACATAAAAAAAAAAAATCTAATTTGTCTTTAAAAATATTTCAGCTTGGCAAATAATAATACACCAAAATTCTGAATCTATCATTATTGTATGATCAATTTGTGTCTTCTAATTTTTATCTGAACCCTGAATTACATGGGTAAAACTATTCTGTCTTCATTTGGGGATAATTATTTTCCTTAAATCCTTTTCCCTAAGTTATAGGTGTTTCCTTCTTAAACAAAGCCTTTGGGTAATTATACTGCATTATGAACAAATATATATAAAAACTGTATAAACTTTCACTTAACAAAGGTCCCATTATCTATCAAACAGGACAAAAACCAACAACCACATCATATGCCAGTTGAAGTCTTTCACCTCTTATTTAAGTCTACCAAAGGTGATTTTTATCACCATATTGTAGCTTGTTTTATCACCAGTAGCTTATTTTGCAGTATTAGTGCTTGATGAATTCACCACTCTATAGATACATACATATGCATAAGTCTATGCATGTGTATGCAGACATATAAATATATGTATACATATACATACACCTTAGACAGTTACTATAAACCACCCAAAATATGTTCATAGCAGTGACTGGTGATAAAGTGAACAGGGACGCTAGGATCTCCAAAGATCCTCTAATAAGCTGGTATAGATAACATAATTTGTTATTCATCAAAGAGGAATTTTTCTCTTCTGAAAGAGAACTAGCCACGTGCCTCAGGGCTATGCCTGAGACCATTACTGCTAGAATTCTATCTTCTTTTAGATGATGGTGAAATACTGAAAAATATTTACGTGATATAGAAGGCAAAATTCTTCGAAAGTCATTGGTTTATAGCTTTTTAAAACTGTTAAAGCATGCCTCCACATCACAATCCAGTTCTTTTCAGATATGTAAAAGTTTGGCCATCAGAAACACTGACACTATTAGATGTTTCCGAAAAGACCACCAGACACGCGGAAATAAGACCTCATGTACTTGTTGTCACTATGTCTTTATATTCTGGTAATTTTCTTAAAACTATAAAAGCTGATAGTCATCTGGTGATCAAAAAGAAACTTGGTAATATAATCTTCATAATTAATTTTATCTTAATTTTCATCAGGAAATTACATTCTCATATGTTTTCTGGCCTAAACAATTTCTGCTGTATGATGTTATACAGTAAAAGTGCTTGTGTTTTTCCACTGACTCAAAAAACAGAGTTTCTAGGTAAAAAATCTATCTTGTACTAGCTCAGATTTAGAAGTGGACACCACAGGTACCTAAAGTTTAGATGAGATTAATTTTATTTGCAGTGCCTGTTGCCAGAAGAACATACAGGATCACATGTTGTATAAGGCCAGGTTGGATGGGGTTTTGGGCAATCTGATCTAGTGGAAGGTGTCCCTACCCATGGTAAGTGGGTTGAACCAGATAATCTTTAAGGTGCCTTCAAGCCCAAACAGTTCTATGATCCCATATTAGAAAGAAACTTGCCACTTTTCACAAAGCAAAAGTAGGGCAATAAACTTCTGAATAAATACATAAAAATAATTCTCCATGCCTACTTACAGATAGACTGATGCTCAGTAGGACTATCAAATGATGCAAAAGTGGGTGGAAAAAGGCAAACATCACAATTGTATTCAAGAATGGCAACACAGGGTGTTTTGAAGACCTTCTAGCAAGTCAGTCTCATTTCAGTCCCTGGAAAGATTATGAAGCAAATCCCTCTGGAAGCCATTTTCAAACACAGAAAGGGCAAGAAAATAAGAGCGGAAAAGCAGGATGGGTTTGCCCAGAGCAATTTGTATCTTAACAGTCTGATTGCCACATGTGATGAGGACAGACTCAGTTCATAAAGGTAGAGTAGTGGATGCTTTATACCTTGACTGCAGTAACACTTTCAATGCAGTCTCCCATGATATTCTTACAGAGAAACTGGTGAGATATGGACAGCGTAAGAGTGGACTAAACAGTGAACTACCAGACTCAGCAGGTTATCATCAGTGTTATAAATCATGCTGGCTACTTGCAATGTGAGCAACACTATTTAATGTGCTTGTTAGAAATTTGGATAGGGTGATAGAGTACTCTTTCAGTACATTTGCCAGAAATGCCAAGTTGGAGTGAGCAGTCAATACCTGGGATAGCAGAGATGCTATTCAGAGGGGCCTTGACAGTTTGGAGAAATGATCAGAGAGGAACCTGAGAAAGTATGTCAAAGACAAGGTGAAATGCAGTTTTACAGGCTGGGCAGCAAAAGAATTAAAAGCAGCTTCACAGAAAAGGAACTGAGGTCTCAGGTGGACAACCAGCTGATCATGAGGCCACATTCTGACCTTGCAGAGATGAAGACCACCTGCATACTGACCCTTATTAACAAGTGTAGACAGTATTGGCAGGTGCAAGGAAAAGGTTTTTCTGCCTTGCACTTGTGTACTGTACTGTCTGAAGTTTTGCTCCCCAGTGCAAGGAAGATATTGAGATACTGGAGTGATTCCAGTGGGCCACCAACAGGTTGTAGACATACTGGAGCATGCGACATACAATGAAAGGTGTAGAGATGTTAGTTTGTTCAGCCCAAAGAAAGGAAGACTGAAGGAAGACCCATTCGCTGTTTTCATCTATTTCATGGAAGGGTAAGATAAGACAGAGCCAGACTGTTATCAGAGGTGTATAGTGACGCACAGTGACAGGCTAAAAAGAAATGGAGAAAAATTTGAACAGGGATATTTTGACCAGACATGAGAAAATTCCTTTTGCTATGAAGATACTTAATCTCTAAATCAGATTACCCAGAGAGCTTGTGGATTTTCCATCCTTGGAGATTGTCAAACTTGCTTAGATATGGTCCTAAGCAACCTACTGTAGTTTGCCCTGCTTTAAGTTGAGGACTGTCCAGATGATCACAAAAGGTCCTTTTCAAATCAAGCCTAAGTTAGCCTATGATTCTTTCAGTGTCTATCCACCTAAATGCTTTAAAAAATCCATAAATCATTAAGAAATTTTGCAAAAAATAAGTAAACCTCTAGTGTAACAGAACATTGCATACATGTTATAAACAAAAAACCTCTTAGTCTTTGCATTTGGGGGTGTAATCTATGTAGGCACCAGCTGTAATATAGACTGCTGTTTATAGAGATGAGCCTTGAACCCTTTAAAACTTTACACAAACTTACACAAAGCCTGCAACATATGCATAGAAACTTGTGTTGGTGGTGTTTTGGAGGTTTCTGTGTCTAACAACAGTTTGCAAACTATAGCTAGATCCTCTGGGAGTGCTATAAATATAGATGATTGCTTATTGATTTTGAAAATGCTGATTTTAGTTTCAATGTGGGTTCAGTTTTCCAGTTATATCTTGTTGATATGAATAGCATCCACTGTCCAAGCTGGTAAGTAATTGAGGCTCTGGGAGTTAGGCTGCTCTTGTGCTAATTAAAATCTAATCATCATCATGAGAACAAACACCTACTGAGACTTTTAAACTGTAACTCCTAAAAGATATTCTCAAAGTTTGCATGCACATACATTCTTTGTCAAGTGTGAAGGCTACTTAAGAGGGTGAACACATTACAGCTGTAGTACCATATTTTCTCTTAGGCTTGGGCACAGGAATGATCTCACCCTCAGTACTATGATTAAACCTTTGCAACCTTTTTACTTTTCTCACGGACTGAGGACTACCTTTCCTTTCACCTCCTCACCCAGTGCTACATGGCCACAATTAAGGCAGTGGTAAAACTGTTTTAATTATCACCTATATCCTCAGTATTTATTATTTTTTAAAGCTGATTGTAATATCAACCTGAGATGTAAGTTCCTGTCTTTTGCAAGAACGTTGCCTAGGAAATACATCAAATACTGATGCATTCACACACATATGGATAGTGTAGCACAAGTTTTGTTTATATATCCAGGTAAAGATATTACTTTTTGTTTAGAAACTGAAAGTTTACTTTAAGAAAAGTGCTTTTGGATACACTGAGACTGTAAACACTCACTCTGGAACTGAACAACATTGAATATACTATGAATTCTGTCCATTGGCATCTGTGTGATTTCGGAACATTAAGCACTTCCAGGCAATTAAAAAAGAAATAAAACCACATCTTGAAAAATTCAAGGGAGTATAACAATCCTGGTACAGGTAACTTAAAAAAAAATTCATGTTTTATTCCATTATTAGTAGATTATAAAAATAAGCATTCTGTGATAAGGAATTTTTTTTTTAAATAAAATTTAGTCAAAGAAACATCAATAAAGTTTAAACAGTGGACATTTCTGACTTCAAGGATAATGATGAAATGATTATAGGTCTTTGAATTGTGAATTCTCAAGGGCTGCTTCTTAGTGCAATCCTTCTGGAGAGTCATCTTGAAAACCACTCACTCCACTGATTTTCAAGCTGCATTTGATATCCTGCTGTACATTACCTGCACATGTCAAAAGTAGCTGAGAATAGCTAATTATAATCATGGGAGGGGTGATAATTATAAACTGCAAGTTCCTAGTTGCCCTTCTTCTACAATTTTGTTATACTGAAAGTGTGTGGAAACCACTAAAAGTTAAAGCTGATAATAGATTCTGACCCTTTTGTCTGCAAATTCAGGGAACTTTTCATGAAGTGAATAGGAAAAGGCATAATTCCTCAGTGGAGACAATGTGCTAAAGAAAAATTTTAACATTTCTAAGATGCTACATATTAATGTAGGGCTTTTAAGTTCATGTGAAAATTAGATATTATAATTTTCATCCAGATTTCTTTTGGGTAGGTCCTTGAGTCACATTAGCAGATAAACCAAATTAGTTTTAACTGGAATATAAAGGCAGGTGAAAGTAATGAAATCAACATCTATTAACTAGATGAAACAAAAAAATGAAAGTTCCTTAAAGAAAACAATTATTTGAGGGTGGGCATTTGACAATGTTATTTAGATACCTGACAATATGAAAGAGGACAATGTAGGACTTGGATTTTGTCCTGTTTTGTTGAGGAAGTTCTGCTTACCAGAAGCAAAAGTAGAAGCTCTATGTAGCTGGGAGAGCCTTCCATCTTAACAAAAAAGGAAATTTGACAGATAGGCCAAATTTGGCCAGCTAGTCAGTTCCCTGGGGGTGGATTCACCAAGATGGAAGAACTTCTTCTCTCCTCTGTACAAGAGCACACATTTAACTCATGAAAGGCAGAGTAGGAAGGAGATGACACCAAAGGGGAGAACTTTTAGGTCACTTGGGCCACTGAAATTGTTGGACCATGGAAAGAACCACTCAAGCATAATCTCAGAGAGCTTCGGTCAGAACAATGTAATTACAAGATGGGAACATGAGATTATCATAGATCTCATGAGAAAAAATACTTAGAATGGGATGTTGTAAGAGGATTTTGGAGATGTATAAAAGTTCCTATATGTATTAGGAAATATTTAGAAAAAGGATCACAGGTGTAAAAATGGAGAGATAAAGGTGGATTAAGCAGGAACAAGTGTAGGAAAATGGACACAAGGGAGACAAAATGTGCCATCCATGTAAATAATGGCTTAGTATAATTATCCAGTCAAGGAAAACATCTGATTTTTGCAATGTGTCCCATCCTCTTACTAAACTCTAACTCTACTTCCTGTGTGATGCTCGGTGCATATGCATATGTATATGAGTATGAGAATTTGGTAATGCACTTTATGCTTGACTAGCTGGTGAGCTGGAAAAGAAGGAGACCAGAATGTGGAAGGGCTCAAGGTCAGAGCTGGAAATTGGATAAAAAAGGGCTGGGAATCTGGACATGGATTGTGCATGATCTTTCAAGGTCTGGTCTGGGGTCTGAGGGACCCATGCCTGTGAATCATGAGAATGAGGGTGTTGCAATGTGTGTTCCATCTGGTGAACTTCAAACCTGATCAAACAGACAAGAGGAACAGGATAGGTTCATCTGTGTTGTTCATGCTTACGAGTGCTGTTAGTGTTAATATGAGTGTCAGTAAAGGCCTTGCTCTCTAATTTGTGTTGCTCTGTGTGGCTTGACATGTTTCCATTATGTGCACATATATTTACATCTTTTTAAATATATGTTTAGCCCCAGTACTGAGCTGGAAATGGGAAATAGCAGCAGCCACATCCAGCAAAACTGTGAGGAAAAGTCTCCTGGGCTCATCTTTCTTTCACAGCTGAGATTTTTCATGTTACAGTTGTTCAGCTTTACTCAGAACTGACAGGTTCTTTTTTTTCTTGCCACCTGCACCTCTGTATCTGACACCACTCATACTGAAGCAGGTCTGTGAGCATTTCTGCAGGGTTTTGCTGCAATGCCTTTCAAATTTCCTGGTGCTTTAAGTATTTCTTTTTTAATCTTGCTTCAAAGCACATGGCACATTTCTGAAGCTCTGGAATCATTCAAATCTGAAACACTCTAGGGTTTCTGAGTCACACTGTAATTTGAAGCATTTGAAGCACCTGGGAAGATCTTGGATGTATTTATTCATTATCTTCTTATAGCACCAAACATATACATAGATATGTACAGCCAAAATTCAAGACATGATCTTTTTTTCTCCCCCAGAAATGTTATTATGTGATTGATCACATAAAGTGCTAAGGAGTGCTAGTGAATGTCAGAGGACATCTGGGTTCTCAAGCTCCCTGGACCAGGTTCTGACAACATTTCGCTGCTAGGGAAATTTGAAGTCTTAGATTGAATTCATATCTCAATTTTAAATGCTTAGGTGAACCAAACTTCTGAATCTTTTAAATTCAGACATCCCTATTGCTTAAGGGATATGCGTTCTCCGTTTTGCTTTTCACAGGAAAAAGAATTACACCAATACTTGCCAGTGTGTCACAGCAGAATTTGTCTACATCAGAAAAGCAGACTTCTGTTTATTGATGGTTGTCCCTGTAGCAGTATTGATATCTGAGACTGAAAGTCAGCTTATTTCTAGAGGGGAAATCTGTGATTCACATGTTTTTTAACTGTAATTTGTTTCATATGCGTAACAGCTGTGAAATGAAGTTACCACAAAACTACATGAAGCACTTTCTCAGGACAATCACTTGTTGGAGAGTAACTCTTCTTCCAAAGTGGATTTTACTTAAATTAAGAAAAATCAAACTCTTGCTACAGCATACTCAAAAGATATCTAACTTCACAAAGCAGCATAGAGAGTACTCCTTCTGTGACTGAAAAATCAGAAGCATTATCAGCCTATGCCAAAAGTGTGTATGTGATAAGCATCCTTCCTCTCTTGGATTATTACTAGGATTTTAAATTGGAAAATAATTTACTGAGGTTATCTGTCCATTCATATTGTTTGTTTCAATGTGAAATGGACTTTTCACTCCAGCTCCTTCCTCCTCCATTCGCTTTTCTGATACTTGGTTAGGTACTGTTTATTGTCATTGTTGGCAGTGAAAAATGTAAGCTCTCCCTACATGTATATTTATGCAGAAAAATTAATTGACAAAATTGCAACTCATCTCTGGACTCCCCTCAATTTTCCTGATCATGGATAGCTTTCTCTTTTCTCATCCACTTGTCTAGACATGAACTGGTGGCCCATTTTGTATCACTTCTCTGATTTCACTCTCAATTTTAAAAATCTTCTATTCATACAGTCAAACATAAAATGGATAGAAATTCTAGATGTTACAAGAGATACAATCTTTTCTGGCTTCTTTGCAATTATCTGTTTCTTCAGTGTACTCACATGTATGGAGTAGTAGGCATGAACCAAACTATAATAATTTACCTTTGTCAAAGTTTAGGACAGCCTTGACCATTAGAATGGTCTCTGTTAACCCCTCTCCCCTCCCAAGAGGGAAGAGAAAGGGAAAAACAAAGAGAGATTTATGGATTAGAAAAGAAAACTAAATGAGCTTTAATGAAAATAATATTAATAAAATGGTATACATAAAAGTATATACATAGACAATATTGAACCCAATCCCCCTGATGGCAATTGTGTCACTGTCAACACTGATGTTGTGGAGCAGGCACTGGAGAAGTCCCAGACTGAAGTCAGCAAAGGATGGGAACTAGATTCAGGAATTGGATTCAGGCACACATGGATGAGGATCAAAAGCAGATGTCTCCTCAGATGCCGGCCATTGAAGGAGAGAACTTGACCTTCATGATCACTCAGTTTTATACTGAATGTGATGTATATGAGCTGGAATGTCTTGCTGGTCAGTTTAGAGTCACCTGACATGCCTGTTTCTCCCCACAGGTGTGGCCATTTACTTTCTGCACCCCCAATGTGGTACACAAGATCCAGAAGTGGCCTTGGTCTGCACACCAGTCCTTGGTAGTAACTCTAAACATTGAGCATTATCACTGCTTGAAGCAGACAATGTCTGCAAAAATATGCCATTAACTTCATAAAGTGCAGTTAGTTAGAAGAGACTGAGCTGAAAAGTAAAATCAGTGAACAGAATTAGTTCTGTTCTAACTCAAACCAGGACACCCTTCTTTGCTAAAAATCTACTCTTTATAATTAAATCAATTTGACTATAGGACACGATGCAAGATTAGGTGGAAAAACAACAGCTGCATGAAGGTGTAACAAATACACAATCATGGCAAAGACTGCACTGTATTCTCCTTCTTGTGCAACTGTCTCTGTATGTACCAATTGTCATATTAGGACTGAAATGCATGAGAACATAATGGCTATCTTGACATGGGCTTGTACTAAAAATACAGCGATTAATAGTTTGATTAGTACTCTGGATTCTGTGATTCTATGGGGTCACAACAATCCCATGCAACATTACAGAATTGAGGAGTGGCTGGAAAGCTGCCAGGCAGAAAAAGACCTGGGGGTGCTGGTCAACAGGCAGCTGAATATGACCCAGCAGTGTGCCCATGTGGTCAAGAAGGCCAATGCCATTCCTGCTTGTAACAGAAATAATATGGCCATCAGGACTAAGAAAGTGATCCCCCTGTACTCAGAACTGGTGATGGTGCATCTTGAGTATTGTGTTGAGTTTTGGACTCCTCACTACAAGAAGGACATTTAGGTGCTGGAGTGCGTCCAAAGAGCAACAAAGCTGGTGAGGGATTGAGAGCACGTCTTATGAGGAGAAGCTGAGGGAATTGAGGTTGTTTAGCCCGGAGAAAAGGAGGCTCTGGGGGGGCCTTCTCACTCTCTACAACTACGTGAAAGGAGTTTGTAGAGAGATGGGAGTCAGTCTGTTCTCCCAAGTAATAAATGATAGGACAAGAGGGAATGGCCTCAGGTTGCACCAGGGAAGGTTTGGTCTGGACATTAGGAAAAATATCTTCACCGGAAGGTTTGTCAAGCAATGGAACAGGCTGCCTGGGGAAGTGGTGGGAGTCCCCAGCCCAGAAGAGGTTTAAAAGACATGTGAATGTGCTGCTTAGTGATACAGCTTAATGGTTGGACTCAATGATCTTAAAGGTCTTTTCCAACCTAAATGTTCCTATGCTACAATTCAAAATGTATATAATTTGTTCCATGGACAGCTTAATAGTCTTTACATTATTTTGTTCCTTTTGTGACTGTAAAATCTTACAACTAGCTAGAAAACACTGGCACTATATGTACTATATTAAGTATCAATGGGATTAAGTAGCAAAGCAGATTTTTTTCATTTGGCAAATCATCAGTTCAAGGGATTATTCCTCTGGGAGTTAAAACATTTATAGTGCCACATAGACAGCATCATTTGGATTCTGATGGGTCAAATATAAAGTCACTTAGGTGACAAGAAATGTCTGTTGTTATGGCTAGTCATATTCTAGTAGTACAGTAAAGCCTGGTTTTGAAGAAGGGTTATAACTTGGCTTACTTTATTGCATTGATAATTAATTACAGGTGCACGTAATTGAGATACAATTCATTGCCAGTGCAAAACCTTGCTATAAAGCTAAGGAAATTGGCACTGAAAATATTGTCTGAAGGGTTTGGCTCCTATTTTTGTTCAAGAAGAAGACAGAAAAAAACCCTACTCATCTGAATGGGAACAGAATTTGGTCCTAACTATTGGATGCCGTGTCTGAGTGAGACTCCTTTTCTTTTAATGTAAATTGACATGTCTTAGTCTGACAAATTCTTCTCATTATGGGTACTAGGATTACTTTATGGCCTAAGGCATTCATGACTCTAAACTGTTCTTGGCATTTAAAAAAATAATAATTTTAGTCCTATCCATTCTCTTATTGCTTTTTAGGTCCTTAACTTCTCATGCTTCTGCAAAATCAAGCACTGTAACACAAAGCCTGAAAACATGAGCACTAGTATTGCACAGGAAAGGGACATGCACAGAAGTTGAATAAACAACTGCAGCAAACTCAATTTTTTGCTGGTTCCTAACTTCAGTGTGTGCAGTTGAAATATCAAAGAGTAAATACAGGACTCTGTTTAGTCATTTTCAACAGTTTTGGTGTAAGTATATAACAGAAAGCAGAACTGAAAGAAAAGTAAGCATTTGCTACAGATATTTTTCTCCCCCTAGCTTTTAATTACAAATGTTAGGGATTTTAAATCAGGAGTTGCTTTTACTTCTATAGAGGAAGAAGGTAGGATTCTGCCAGACAAAGCATCCTCCATGTCTTTGCTGTTGTATGTCAGGTATATGTATTGTGCAATTTATGATTTCAGTCTCTTTTTTACAAGATATGAACTTATATGATTTCCATGATATTCAGAAACTCACGACATGGCATATATAGTATTTGTACAATCAGTCCTCTTAAACTTCACTGTATAAAGCTGCAAATGCAGGAAATATGGCACCTCAGACTAAAGAAACATGAAAATTCTTGACCCTAGGTCCAACTGGCAAATATAGGGAACACGAACATTTAAATGTAGAACAAATGGTAAATAAAGGGAGCGAGGACACAATTTTCCTAATAAAAATTGTATTAAGAGAAGGAGGAAAAAAAAAAAGGTGCGGGGGGGACAACACGACACAACAAGCTGCTTGTTTTGGCACTCATTTGCAACAAAGGATCATTTAGCCAATTCAATACATAATTGCTGGGTCTTCTAATGAAGTTCTTCGGAGTCTTAAACCAATAGTGAAGGGAAGGAAAGATTGGTCTTTTTTTCCTAACAGGAATAAATGTTATTTCTAATATATGCATAAGGATATTTTGATAGCATACAGATGGACTTTCTGGGAGGGAGGTAATTATCAATTTCTGTAGTACCTATATTAGTAGAAATTATGGAATTTTGCATCAAAATTGGATCCTATGCCAACAGTGAAGCTGGATAGGTGGTGTCACCTGAATAATTTTATTCTTCATACTGTGGTAGCAAAGAAATCAATTATGGATTCTCTCACCCTCTTCTCTGCTAGTCATATTTAAAGTTTTGATGCCATGCATTCCGTTTATGTGCTGCTGGCCTAATAATCCCCTGCACACTGGGAAAACCTTTGTTCTCTGACAGAAGTAATAAAGCTGTCTGCACGATTCCCTCTTATGAGACATGGAACGCTCAAATTTTATTTAATCTGGTGGTGTGCAGCCTTTCAGAGTAAACACTTCACAGGGACTGAATGGGGAATGACATCAGAGTGATTTGCCTATGTGACCAAATAAAAATTAAAAACTTGCCTGTTAAAGAAAAAACAATGACAATTTCAGATTTCCCTCTTCCTCTCAAGAAACCTGCATGAGAAACCTGGGTCAAATGGGTTTAGCTCTCATTTCTACTGGGGCGTGTGTCTTCCCGTGGAAGCAAGTACTTCAGCTTTCCCCTGCTCTTCATTCACTCATTACCACTGAATGGCAGCATACAGAAAATGAAGAGATCTAAATGTCAGCAGGAGACTGGCTGCTTTCTTCTAGGCATGTCCTGAGCCCAGTCACCCAGAACAACTTGTGATCCCTGGACAAAGACACTCACAGCAGGTGGCCATATCAAGAAATTTTCCTCCTGGAATTAGATATTATTCCAGGAATCACTACTGAGTCAAACATAATGCCCCATCCTGCTGGGTCAAGTAGGATTTCATTTCAATTTCTTTACACAACGATGCGTTTCATCTTGTCTGCGTACAATGACAGTGCTCAGGCATGAAATAAATTGAAGTGCTTGAAAGGCAGAATTATCCCTTGAACCTGCAGCATTCCCAACCCCAAAAACATACATTGTCAAGTGAGTTCCAGATAAGCAGGATCTTCACCGAGTGTTTGTGCTGCTTGGCTTCCTTTAATCATACTCCCTTTTGTAAAAGGGATTTTCGAGGGGAAAGATAAATCATTGCTGAGGAAAAAGGTCATTTTCAAAAGGCTTTAAGAGCTTCATTTTGTGTGGCTTTTCAAGGTGAAACAGGTAATTCAGTGCAGTGCAAACCTTTTGTATTCAACTTAATGCACAGTTCACACTACCAAGAAAAAAATAACGAAATAAGCTTGAATAAAATTCTTCATTAAAATTGTTCTTATAAGTGTGTGAGCCCCATTTTGTTGTTTGCTAATACATTGACCTGAATATTGAAAAATAAATTTATGACTAATACTGAAACTGTATATTCTGGCTTTAAATCATCTGTGCCTCCAATATTGGACCATTTTTTTTTGCTGTAGTGCAAAAGACATCAATCATTTCTTCTGGGAATTACTTTTATAATGTGTATACTGAATATACTGATACTGAGACATCCAGGCACATCACTAGCATCCTACCCACAACCAGACAGAGACTCATAATTTTATGGTAGAATAGCAAATGTTTTGCAATGTTTCATGGATAATGAGCCTGCCCTGGATATAGGGACTCTTTCTGTACCATTCAGACTACCAGTGTAGACCTTCCAGACCTCTGGTCACAGGTCCAACAGCCTAAGAATGACCAGATAAGTATACATAGCTTGGGTTAGTAGACTAAGTAATGATCCTTTCAACTATAATGATTACACTTTGTTCTTTCCTATTTTCCCCACTCATCTGAGTATGCTCTAAAGCATGGCTGCACACTTTCACTGGGAACAACTAAGCAAAATGTTCATTTTTGTTAATTATTTGTTTATAACCATAAATAATAATGTTAATAGATAGTCCTCTTTCATAATGAGGGCAAAATATTTGTTAAACATGCAGCTGTATCAAGAATAGAGAATACAGGAATGGATCTTGTTTGCTTACTTGTTTTTTCCACACATAAAATATGGTCACCTTCAGCTCTGATCCAGATCATATACCTGCTCTAAAACTACTGTAAAGACTAAAGATAGTTATATTTAAGTAGAAATAGTCAGAAATGTTGCTAAAAAAAAAAAAAAAAGAGTTCCTTTTAAGTAATAGCAGCCCTAAGGAAATGTAATCAAGACTGCAGATAGACTGTGCTTGAGGAGGGATCTCATGAAGAAATTGTCTTCCCTAAACTCATCTTCTTGTCCTTATCACATCTCCTTGTTCAACAGAAGATATTACCCCTGCCTTCAGATGCTTCTTCTTTGCATACTATAGCATGTCTATTAAGAAGTATCTTATGGAGATTGTACATAGGATAAGTTATACTTATGAACTGTGGCAAAATACTGTGCATCTACTTTAAACTTTCAATGTGTTGCATCTCTCCAAAACAAGAGCCATGGACCAAGTGTGCAACTGATGATCTTGATCAAGTGAACACAATATAAATATAGTGTTCTTCATACAATAATAATTGAAGGATGAGTTCATTTAAGAGACGGATTTGCTATATTCAAGAAAGAAAATTAGTATATTAATTTTGCATAAACAATTAAAAAATATTAAATTTCTACTCAGTGCAATTATTTTTATGATATCTTGGTGGCTGCAAGAAGTTATGCCAGCCTTGGAGAGAATTCTCTGTCAATACAATCTTTAGAATGGATAAACCTTGCCTGGAACATAGAAAATAGCCAGGGTAGAACAGAATAAATACGGGAAAGACATGGTTTCACAGACATTATTAAGAGTAAAGAATCTCATGCATTCATGTCCTTCTGACTACTCTACTGTGATACATTTCTAAATTAGTCTCAGATGTGTCTTTTCCTCCAGAAAGAACAATGTATTCCTAGAGGTAATTTAATCACAAGGGCAATGCTCATTTTCATATAAAACCTTTCTCTTCAAGGCCATTGGTAGAGTTTTAACCTACAAAGCAAGGCATATGTTCTATACCAATGAAAACTTTGGACTCAAATCTACTAATTTTATAGTAAATCAGGACCTTTCAGTGCATTCCAGCATCTTCAGAGAAAAGGTTACAGGGGAAATCCTAATTAATTTTCCTGAGTAGATAATTAGGCTATTAATGTGATCTGAATCAGAAATATTCTGGTGTGGATTTACTTTTTCCAAATGTGATAGATCAGAAAAAAAATCCTAAATTTAAGCTTGTGACAATACAAATAGATGAGTGTTGTAGGGAAAAATGTATATTTCTCACAGTTATTATATATTCAAGGTCAGAATTTATATTCAGTTGTACCACATACCTACTTGTTGCTCTTCACCTTAAATTTTGGATTTCTTCTTATCACATGAACATTAAGGATTTCTTTCTATGTAATTTTTCAGATGTTTCACCTCTTTTATTTATTTATTTTATTTTATTTTCTCAATATTGGGGAAAGTTACACCAAAAATACAAGGCAACTTTCCATGTTCCAAAAATACTTTTTTTTTTTTTTTTTTTAATAGGGAAGAGAAGGTTACATGTATTAACAGACAAACAACAACTAAAAGTCTCAAGTAAGCTGAGAGCATCTATGACTATCAGAAAACATCTATGTATATAAAGGCATATTTTTCATTATAACTGAAATAGCTATGTGGGCTATCTAAATTTTCACTGACTATGTTAGGTAGTTTACACCACTGAATTTTTATTTTTATTTTTTAAAAATAGGAAATCCATCATTCTATATGTAAGGATAGTAGCAACTTTTATAATATCCTAATATTCTTCTGAGTAATTATATGCAATGTACTAACCACTACAGTTACAGTGGCAGACAGTAAACACATCTCTTAGACATCCCTTCTTTATGTAAGGAAAGATGCAGTATAATTTTTCAGTAATCTTGTCCCTTGGCTATGGAACTGAGTAAATAGAGGTTCAGAAAAGAGACAAAATACTGTGGTTATATTATCGTGATCTAAAACTTGCCAATACAAACAATTCTCTGTAATCAGAGTTCCAGAAAACTAATGACCCTATCGTTTCAGAAAACAGAGAACAAATTGAAGAAACAATTTGCTTTCATTCTTAAAGCACTGCAAGCAGCTAGCAATCATGAAACTGAAAACAATATAGTTAATTGTCTTGATAATTAAAATATATGCATAATTTTTACTTCATTTCCTTAAGATTTCAAACTATTCCACTGGGGGAAAAAAAAAAAAAAAAAAAAAAGGAAAGAAAAAGATAAATAGAAAACAAATCCACAAACCTTCCATGTTGTTTTAATGATAACACATAACTGTTCAGTCCAAACCAAAATGTTCCTTCCTCTTATTTACTTCTTAGGGTGTTAATTCAATGTTATTTGAATTGCAGCTGGAATACACAAAAAACTTATTTCCTGATTGTGATCAGTCTTATAATTTTTCTACTTTATGAAAGAATACTTCCAGTCAGTTTTGCATTGTTTCTGGGCTTTTGGTTGTGGGTTT
>JAAGNO010016979.1:21281-42721 GCA_033439905.1 Ceryle rudis | reverse complement strand
CAATCACAGACACTATGCTATGAAAAAAGTATTCTTATTTTGATCAAACTAATTTTTTTTCCAGGATTTATTAATAAATAAAAAAAAAAGCCAAAAATACCTATCAGTCATTTTCTGTTAATTTTCTTCACTCACTGAATGTATGTCAATAACTACATATTTCAAGGGGAGACTTTACAAGACTATTTATCATGTTTACATTAGTGATAAGCACACACAGAAACCACAGGTATAGTAATTTATTTAAGATCTGTTCTTATATGAAGACTAACTGGTAATTTGTTTGCTGACTCTGTTGGGTGTTGAAGTGGATCTAGGATTATCAGATGAACAGATGTCATAGTTCATTATAAGCCTAGTCTTAAATTAAAAGACTTCATTAAAACAGTATCTTGCTTAACAATTGTTAAATCCAGTTTATGAGTTCTTTTGTGTGCACATACAAAAATACATGCATATATGTTTATTTTAGATAGTCCTTATTATCAGACATGATTTGATCTATCTGGTGTAAAGTGGAAAGTTGCACAAGTGTGCATTTTCTCAAATATATGTGCAGGAGCATTCCCCCACACCTTTTTTTCATAAAGACTTTAACTTTTCCTGTTGGGAAGTCTAGCCATCTCCCAGGAAAAGCTCTTCCAATGGGAATGAGGGATCTATCCTTACCAGGAACTTATAACCCTGAGCATCTGGGAGTTTTGTTTCCCACTTGTGCAAGCACCAAGCCTGGCACCATAGCATGCCAGGACAGGAAGCACAAACTGAAATTGGAGTCACACCACTCCCACACAGCAGCCCTCAGTGGAGGGATGCCCACTAGCTAAAAACCACAGTCAACCACTGCACTTACCCGGAATTCTCTAATTAGCCCTTTACAAAAATAACACCTTTTTCCACTGCCAGTGTAGCATTAGCATGCACATCCATGAACTGCCTCAGCTGAAGCAGTATGCTAAACAAGCTGAGTTTCTTCTGCAGCACACAGCTAATAACCAAATCTATTACATCATAATTTTTCTTCAGTATTACAAGTTTATTGAACAAATCAGGTCCCTGTCTACAATGCTACAATCCCTGAATTTTAGAATGAAGAGTGCAACAAACAAGAATAACTTTAACATTTTCTTTAGGCTCTGGCTTGTGTTTACAGTTTCTTAATTTGTGCAAATAAAGAGGGTATAATTCATCAAATCACTGCAGAGTTTGTTTTCTTTTTGACTCAGTTCTCCTGTAAACCCCTATGTTTTGGAATCATATGAATATTGTTCTGGTGTCCATAAAAATTAAAAACATTTTTGCAGGTGGATTGCTGTAGATAGTGACATTATCTTATTGAGAAAATCTTTCCATTCTTCCTCCTCTTTCTATGCCTATATATATGTCTGTGGGAAAGGGAAGAGGGATTTTGTGTTCTCATTCCCTACTGTTAGTGAAGATTCACTTTCTGTTCTTATAAACTCTGATTTGTTTAGCCATTATCTTAGCATTATTAATTGTTTACTTCTTTACAACAGATTTGGCTCTGTCATGCACTGACATAGAAAAGAAAAAGATAGACCATGGCTCAAAGAATTCATGTCCTAAAGATAAGAAATGCCTTAGCAGGTAAAACACAAGGAAAAAAACCCTCAAGATTAATGATCAATTATTGATACAATAAACCATCATTTCTGTATGTCAGTCCCAGGATGATGTTTTTAATGTACATATTTACACAAGGATCAGAAATGTCTCCCAGTATTTGGATATGGAAAACTCTCTTACCTAAAGAAGATGTGAATATCGCAATGAATAAAAGATGCAAAAGCATACTCCTGAAACTGAGGGTCAAAGAAGACCTTTTACAGGAATGTCAATAAAAGTTACCAATAAATACCATCCAGTCGTCAACATAAACTAATTGAATTGAGTGCTATATCTCATAACAGAAAAGAGTTTTGCTTATGAAAAAAATATTAAAATGTCATTCAAAACCCTATCTCAAACGAAGAACATTCTATTTCCTTTGAACTTCTTTATATATAAAGTTAATAATCTGTGTTTAAAGACAAAGAATAAGATGACATTCCTGTGCTTCCGTTCATAGGAAGTACACTTGAAAAACTTCATGATTACTTTTTTTTTTTCTAAATTTCATCCATATGCATGGGGTGTTGTTCTATTTCAAGAGTCCCATTCAGCTAAGGGACATGGGGGCTATGTAAGAGCTACAAGAGTTAGTGGCAAAACTTACCAACTTTATGGATCCAGTCTTTCTCAGTTTTAAAATGAAAGTAAGAAAATCTTCCAAAATCATTAAAAAAAATGTGTATAATTAAAGCTGGTTTATTAATTTTGTTATTGTTATACCAGTAGTACCCATAATCTACTAGACATTTACCACCAACTAATTTTAAGTTCTGAGTGCAATATTCAGGACTGAAGTTTTTCTGTAAGAACTGGTCATGAGATATTAAATTCATTGCAGCAGGCATTTTTAATTCTAATACCCTTTTCTAATTCATATGTATGGACAGTTTTCATGGTACAAAGGGATGACATTAATATAAAGCCACTAGGTGTTCCTTTCCATTTCAGGCCTTTTAAGTAAGTCATACTTCTCAAAAAACTCTCACTATTGCAGAGCATTGGCACCAATATAACTTTATTTTCTATGATCCTTTTGTAAAGACTCTGTATTCCTTTTAATACTAGGGGAAGTCGTGCTGTGTTTTCAAGATGAGCCTACACTGAGAATTGCATTTTTCTCTTCAGATGGGCATAACGTGAAATTTATTGTTATGAAAAGTATACCTACTAAGTGTACATCAAGACTCAGTCCTGATGGTGTAGTTGCTATGCTAGAAAGATGGATCAGGGTCAGCAGAATGGAGCAAAATAGTGAGGAATTGACTTGATCATGTTTCAGTCCTAACAGTAGAATTCATGGTAATACACTGTACAACCATTTAGCATATAAGACATGTTTTGCGAAATATAGAGCTCTGTTGTTGTATTTAAAATGGAGATAACGCTGCTGCTAATGAAGTAATCAAGATAAGAAAACCAGTGGCCACATACTGCAGTTCTGATTCTCTGTGAAATAAATCCCAGGGAAATTGAAAAATGGTTGCCTGCTTGTTTAATCCAACACCCATAAATACAGAAAGACTCTTGTTAATTGTAGTGGAGACAAGGTAGTGGGATTAAATTTTGCATGGTCACCAAATTACTAATCAACAATATAAAGTGTGAATATTACTCTTGTCTGCAAGATGCGAAATGTTTGCTGTCAGGCAGGAGATAGGTTTGGTCAGCAAAGTAGATCGACTGACAGATTTTTTTTGCTGCTTCTCCTACACAGAGAAATGGAAAAAGTTCCATTTTCACTAACTTTCAGAATATGCTTATTACAAGTACATGAAGTATTTCCCTGTAAAATGGATTAGCTGCTGATATGTCTCACAGGCATGAGGGTGTCTGTTAATGCCATAAGGCAGCACTAGCATTTAATATCAGGCATGACTGGATAGAAGCAAAAATTGCAAGAAAGAAGAACCTTGCCATAAAAAAATATCAAAGATATCTTCAGATACCTGAAATTTGCTTAGGAGATAACTCTTTTACAGTGGACAAAACACATCATGATGCTGCAACTGAGTGATATGAAATGTGTAGAAAAGTAAAAATAGCAGAGCAGTTCAAAGACTTGAAGATATATTGAATTATGTGAAGCCTGTCCCTATGTCTTCTATTTGAAGAAGTTGCCTAAGAAAACTCCTTTGTACAGAGATATACAGTTGTACATTTAGGATGTTGATGTATGTACTTATTTTGTCATTAATTACAAAATTCTCTGTCTCTTGTGATCAGCAGTCTCCACAGAAGCTTCATGGAAGGGATGTGTTTTGCATTCTTACATAAAATATATGAGATGCACTTCTGGCTTTCAATGTGTGTCTTTGAAATTAAGCCAGTGAAAGAGATAAAAATAGAAATGTCTTTAAAAATATATTAAACTAAATTTATCTGTTCACATTTCCTCTGAGGTCACTGAAGGTTACTAACAGCCAAATATATGTCAGAGATAGTTTAGTTATATTTGGTCTATGATCTGTACTAAATGCTCTAGTCATAATGAATTTCCATTGTTTTATGCATATAGCATTTCAGAAATCTAAAACTAGGAACAAGCAGTGTTGTATAAATAAGAACTCTCAGGGTGCAATAACTATCTCTAAGTGCCAAAAACATATAATGATTTATATTACCTTTTCTTCAACTATACCTTGAAGGTATAGGTTCTACTTTGTGACCTACAACTGAGACAATGACAAGACAGAAATAATATCACATGCAAAACTATACTTATGGAAACAGAAGAATAGGAGTGCATTAAGGGCAAGTAAGAACAAACTACACAGTGGAATACCCTTAAGTCCATTGCCCCATTTTTTTTCCCACAGAACTACGACAAATTCTGTTTATTTTTTAACATTACCAGGAATTATAACATTAAACATAGTGGGTTTGTTTTGTGACAAGACATACTCAATCCATATAATGAAATTTCAAAGATAATAGATCAGTTTAAGAAGTGGGATTTCTTTTGTTCATTTTACACCTGCTGCCTGATCATTTAATTAAATATTACCCAGATCTTGTAGTGACAAAAAAACCCTTTTCCCATTAATCTTCTTTTTAGCATTCATGATTATAAAGGACTGTATATTCTGTCTTTTTGTGGCCTCTTTTCCAAACTAGCCTTTATGTAGGAACACTTCCATACTTGTGACCACCTTTGTTACCTTCTGTTCACCTTTCCTTCTCCTGGATCCTTTCAGAGATGGCTGCATAATTTGAAAGATCAAAGCTTCTTAGAAAAACATTCGATACCCTGAATGATTTCTTTAAAAAAATCTTTTCTTAGCCAGTTACACATGTAAAAGTTGGCAAAGTGAATTCCTATTATAAGTAGGTAAGGGATATATTAGGAGAGGAGGACTTTGACAGCATAAATAAGCCACAATATGGATAATATCCTCCTTCTGCATAACATGTTTTATGGCAATAACAGGAGTCTGAGTCACTCTGTTGCTCACACCACCATATGTCAGACTAGCCAAGAATCACATGGCTGATGTTCATGTGCAATGAAGGGTTGGAGCCAAATTGTATACTTAGAATACAGCATCATCAGTACTAACTTTTAAAATAATATGTCCTGGTTGTAACCTGAATTAATGTAAAATTTCACTGAGTCTCTGGCATGGCAAATTCTTAAATATATGCCTAAAATTAAGAATGGAGGGTAACACTATCTACAATGGCCAAGATTTATAAAAGGAAGCAAAGCTTATGGGGAGTGGTCTTTTACTAGACTAACTGGTAATTGAACAGAAAAAAAAATGGGTTTTCTGTCTGAAATTTGTCTTTCCCTAAATATATAACTAGGTTTATCAAAAGATTTTGCTCTTCTCTTCAGTGGTTGTTTAACTTTAAACTTCAAGATGTCAGAAATTCCATTGGAGTCTGTAAAGATATTTACATATTCACATTTCAAATGCCTGTCACCTGTATTATATCAGACTGTAAAACAGAAAGCCAACAGCAATCCTGTGATGTGGACATAACTGATCTTCTTTGATACTTATTTAAAGATGTATTTCTTAATATCTGCATTCTGTAGCATAATTTCCATGCTGTGGTTGCTATTGAAGAGGTTTATAAAGTCAATAGGCAGCAGGCATCCCTTTATGTAGCCCTAATTATCACTCAAATGTAGTCTTCTTTTTCATGGCCCAACTTCTGAATACAGAAGACACCTTGTGAATTAGGACTGCATTTTATTTGCAGTGATGGAGCTTGACTCAGACATGCTTCCTTGAAGCAGGCTTGAGTTGTGCTGATGTTACTGGTTCCTCACACTCACCAGTACCAAGGGGAAAAATAATTTTGAAGTTGTACATTTAAAGGTAGCATGCATTATTAAGCTGAGTCTCCTGTTGTGGAGAAGCATGAATTGACTGATTTATAAAACACACTGTGCTTAGTGCAACAGTGTGGGCCTGCACGTGGCTTGTGAATCTAATAGGGAGGGGAAGGAGAGCTATTTGTTTTGTTGTGTCAAACCATTCTGCTGTCTCTGAAAGGAAACTCATTTTGAGATAATGAAAGAACAGGCATAGCAACTCAAACAATAGTTGCTGGATCTTAAAAGAAACCCACATATCATTTATTTCCTTCCTTTTTTTATAGACTGTTATGCATTAAAGTGTCCATAGTGTTGTTAAACTGCATATTCAGAATAATATGAAAGAAAATGAGATCATATTCAAGCTTACAGGCTGTTTTACTGAGAAGAGATAGTGTTTCTTCTCTTGATCCCAAAGATGCTGTCTTATGCTTCCCATTTCTGCTTCATTTTAAGAAAAGCATTGGTTCATTGTCTGTGTTTACAAGAACCTTACTGTATCTATATTCTCTTTAGTGCTTTGTCATTAAGAGTACAGAATGAGAGATATTTTAGGTTCACATTGTTGAGTCTGAGATGAGTTTTCAACATCAGTTTTACTTGATACCAGTACAGGTTATCTGCATTCCTTGATCAATCCTTCATGTGGATTAATTTCATGGCTTTTTAGTGCAGTAGGAACTGTGCACAAATGAGCCTCTTTTTCCTTGGCTATTCTGGCTGTTACTGAGTCAGTCAAAGCCTAAACTAGATTAAAGTTACTACATGATATGGGTAATGAAATGCAACAATCTTTTCTACTTACTCTGTTGAGTGAACTAACTGATTTTATATTGTACTATTTGCATTGAATGTAAATATACTGGAACCAGTTTCTACCTGTATACTGTGTAGAGAAATACCATTTGAAAACCCAATAGGCAGAAAAACACCAGAGAAATATAATAGGGAAAGCAGTTTACACTGTAAGTATTACACTATCTTACAAAAGGATGATTAAACTGAAATGATCAACTCCTTAACATAATAAAAAGAACATTGAGTATTCTATGGAGCAAAGAGATATTTTTGGCATCCAGCTATAGCTTCTCTACAGACTCACTATATAAAATAAGTTCAGGAGTGCTTGCCAACACCACTGTGTTAGAATAAAGTTGGAAATTTGTTGTTGTGCTATTGTTGTTAATAATAATTTCAGTTTTGTTTTTTTTTTTTTTTAATATATCAAAGATAAAATTAGGAAGCACAAGATTTGTGATGGAGGTGACTTCCTAAAGTCTGATGCTGACATTCAGTTATACTTCTACAATGAGAAGCCTTTTTTATCAGCTTTTTAAGGGAAATTGTAATTGGCTTATGGGAACACTATAGCAAAAATCAAAAAGTTGCAAAAGAAATAATGTCTGCTACTTATATTGAACACAGATTTTCTCATTCTTCTTTCTCCCCTCTCTCCTTGATATCTTATTTTTTCCTTTTCACAATAGCTGACCAAATAGCATGATGTCCAGCAGCAGAATGCCAACAATTGGAAATTAGAAAGTCTTTCTCTTCATTGATCATTGTAATTAATCTTAACAAAGGGATGCAGTGAATCACATGTTAAATGGCTCAGTAGGTTAGATAAAAACTGGACAGGAATTAAAAAGAATAAAAACAACAGAAAGAACAAGACTGGTGCAAACAAATAACAGAAAATTTTAAATAGGGGCTAGCACTTTCACTTGGCATTAAAAGTACAACATAACATCAAATGGACGGAAACTTTCAACTTTGTTCCAGAGACGAACTGGATACTGTCTTCATTTCAGGCTACCTGATCCAAATGTAAATTAACCTTTTTGAAAAACTAAATACATAAAAGAGTATTTCACAGCTGAAATCTATACCAGGGTTTAGATGTCTTCCTTATATGGAAAAATGATTGCAAAAAGATATTGTGAAGTACTATTTGACACTGAGGTCACGCTGCTCACATTATACACAAGAAAGGACTCTTTATGCTTACTTAGTAAAAAACAGTTGCAGTTACCATTTGAACTGATTAAGATATTGTTTTAAAAATGCACTTTTGCCTTTCAAAATGGTTTCTTTGAGGCCAGAGTGACATAATACCACGTCTGTAATTCAAATATATTGCCACTGAGGCAATAAAAGCAAGTGTGGTTTTTTTGTTGCTGCTTTTTTGTTGTTGTTGTTTGGGTTTTTTTGGTTGTGGTTTGTTTTTTTTTTTTTTTTGGTTGGTTGGTTGTTTTGTTTTGGTTTTGCATTAAGCAGATTTACTCTTCAACAGTGAAGCTTCACTGGATGATTATGACATCAAAGTGTGAAAGACAGTGATTATGTACTGCTGGGGGAAAAGACGGAAAAAACAGACATATAATTCCCTCAGCTTAAAGAGACATTATCCCTTCCTAGTAGGAAAACTAAATATTCCATCTCTTTTTCATTTAGGCAAAGTCAGGTACTGATTTAATCAACTTGCCTTGTCTAATAGATTTTCTTTTAAAATACTAATTGTAAGCTCATTTCCTGTCTTTAAGTATCTTTTCAATAAGATATTTGCTATTTGTTTTGTCTTGACTTTGGGACTTAGTGAAAGCAGCTTGTTCTCCTTTCCAAAAAAGTTCGTCCATAACTGTGCCTAGGCATGACCTTTCCCCACCCTTACCCCTCCAGGAAAGCCACAGGACTACACAAAATTATTTAAAAGTAACATACTGGATATAGACGCTAAGTAATTTAAGTAATTTATTAATTTTTTTAGAACTTTAAACTTCCTCTGAAATTAGAAACTACATTTTCAGAGTAGTTCTCAAAAGAAAAACCAAACCAAAAAAACCCCAGAAAATCTGATGCAAGAGACACAGGATTTCATAGAGCTACCACCAAAGTCCCTGGGAAGACTTTTGTTAGGTCAGGTCTTTTTTGTAGATATAAGTAACAACTTAATCATAGTGATGTTTCACCTATATTAATGGAATGTTTGGATTTGATTTTAAGTTGCTTGAAATATGCAGAACAACAAATTCCTGTCAACCCTAAAAAGGAGACACAGGTAGAAAATACCACAGATTAAATTCAAAATAATTTTTGGCTTTAGCTCAGATTTTATCCCATTTAAGGTAGGGAGGAGAAATATGGGAGCTGTGAGGGGATTGTGGATTTAGTCACTGAGAGGGAAAAAAACATCAGAAGAATCGTCTTGATCTAGAGCCAGTACATATCATTTAAGTGCCAGACTTCAAGTATGCTCTCTTTAATGAAGATATTTTTTAAAAAATCTTCTTTACCAAAACAAAAGGGATGTTATGAGAGCAAAACAATAAAACCTGTAGATTATCTGCTTTTTAATGTTGCTATTCCTATGAAATTCTACACTTTAAAGAAGCAGGTTATCCATGGTTTCTGATTTCACACATGGTATAAGAAATTAAATGGCTGATGAGGGCCTTTTCTTTTGAGCCTGCTACTGAACACTTTTTTATGAAGAGAAAGGGGTTCATAAACAATTTGTTTGTGGGGAAACAAGAAACAGATGAAATGACAGAAAAACAGGAGTGTGAAGTGTGTCACAGATGAAATTGTTTTAAGGGACCAGTTCTCTTTTGTGTGCTGAGATTCCTGTTGTGTTAGAAATCAAAACCAGAAAGGAAATTTCCAGTAACAGGCTGATGAGGAGAAGTTGAGGGAAAATCCTGCCTCCACAGAAATCAATGGCAAACAGCTATTGATTACAATGGAGCCTAGACTTCACCTAAGTTTTAGTCAGCTAACAATAATGTGTACATCTCAAATACTACATTGAATTATTCTTCAAAATATGTTCTGATTTTAGTTTAAAAATATTTGTTGACTAAAGTCTTCTCGTCAGCTTCTGGAAAACGCCTGTATTAAGTTTTTAAACTATCAGCCTGCAAAGGGTATCTGCTCTTTTATTTCTTGTAGATTTGTAGTTTTCCTTCTCCTCTTCCTTCTCTTCCTGCTTTTCTTATCTCCTTTCCTGGATGTAATTTTCAGGTCTTATCCTGCACTGACATAAATAAGAAAAAAAAAGGAAAACAATTCTGAGTGAACTGTTTCCAGTCTCTAATGCTTTATTTTACAACCCAGTGTAACCTGAAACTAGACTGTCATTGCACACAGCTGGAAATCCCATGACGATTGAACACTGGATTTTTATAGCAACTCTGTGAACATCTGTGCTATGCACTTTGCAGTGTGTTAGTGGGCCTGAAGCTTCAGCAGTGTCTGTTTTAATACTCCTTGAGAAACATGTTCTAACATTGCTTGCAACATGCACTGAAATGGATTTATTTTTAAACAAATGGGATAGAGATTGCAATGCATAGTGTGCTTTTAAACCTTATGCTACTTTGTTAATAGAGGGGAAAAAAAAAAGAAATCTCCCAGAACAGAAGCTCTCCAATGTATTAACTTAGTAGCACTCCCCAAAGCCCTACACTGCCTCACACTACTATGTGGGAATCTGAAAGAAGAATTTGATCCCCTATATATAGATGCCTGGGAGGCATTTACAGAAAAGTATCATATCATGCATCTGATACCTTCCCAACTGCACTTTTGCAATCATCATATGTTGAGGAGAGATTTTTTTAGCTAATGATTTTATACATGTAAACATGTCAGTATCTTTTTCTGAAAGAGCAAGACAGGAATAATAAATCAAAAAGTATTCAGGTGGTAAGAGAGGAGACGCTGTGTGTTATTGCAATGCGCACTGAATGACATGCATGTATTAGGAAGACACCTCAGAAAGGTTAGAGCATTTGTCTTTGATTCATTTCAATGTAGCTCTTTATATTAAAAAATTGGGGTTTTTTCAAGGCACAGAAAGTAAGCACTGTTGCCTGTGTAATGTATTAAACCTGTCACATTTTTCATTCTTGATTTTCTATGCCTTTTATTATTTTATAGTCTAGCTTCTAAAAATGTGAAGAATTTTGGCAGACTTCATGGAATTCTGGTTTTAAGAGCACAAACCAGGAAACTATTTTGAATGCTCCCACTTGATCCATCTTTGTGCTGGCAGCACAATGCCTGTAAAATCCACCTGCTGGAAGTCGGGTGGTTTATGCAAAGGGATGTCATGGTAATTTGGAAACTGCTGAATACAGAGTGAAGCCTTTTCCTGCCCCCAAACCTGCCACACCAGTTTTTCTAGCTCATTACATGCCAAAACTTTTGATTGATGTGCTCACTTCAGTCACGGGTAATTTTAACTCCTATATTAAGTAGCTGCTGCTTCCACTCCATTATATTTCTTCGTATGGGGCAAATCAGTGCTCAAGCTTGGCCTGTATTGGTCTGACCTAAAAGCCAGAGCAAGCCTTTGTTTAGTTTTGCGTAGGTGGCAAGCCAATATTTCAAAACAGCTTAGACAATCCCACTGCCTTTTCTTAATTGATATGGAGCTTTTGAGAACTACTATACAACATTTTTTGGGGAGCTCCAAGGAGGTAGGAAAGCTGTTAAAGGCTTTCCAGATAAGAATACAAACTTTTTTGTTTGGTTTTTTTTTTTTTTGGTTTTTTTTTTGGTTTTGGTGGTTTGGTTTGGTTGGTTTTTTTTGGCTGATGTTTGGTTTTGGAGGAATTTTCGTTTTTTATTTTCCCTAGGTGGTGGGGGAAGGAGGGGACCTTGCCTCCCCCTCCATCCCCAAGCCTCTCCCAGCTTTTCCTCTTCCCCAGCGGCACCTCCAGCTCCTCCCGAGGACCCCCCACCCCGAGGCTGGCAAGGAGCCCGTGGGGTGGCTGAGACGAGGGCTGATTGTAAGGGTTTGGCCTCGTGATTGCTTTTTTATATGGCACAAGTCACCATCGAGAGCTCAGAGGAAACAATCGTTTTGAAGCTAGTACCATTGCTCCAGAAATTCGCATTTTAAGGCAGGTTGTTAATTGGCACAAAAAAAAAAATCTGGCGTCTTTTTTGGTAAGTTGCCGGTCTTTGCGTTGAGCTTGTTTGGTTGTGTTTTCTGTTGGTATTCCTTATTTTTGGGGGGGGAGTTGTTTGGTTTTGGTTTGGGTTTTTTTTTTCCCTTTTGATCTCATCGGGGAGTTTTCCCCTTTCTCACTCCCAGGGCTGGATTTCACCACCAGATCCCTTGGAGTTTTCTTTTCCCACCATACACCGATGTTGGTTCTCAGGAGGGAATTTTGTTGTTGTTGTTGTTGGGTTTTTGGTTTTGTCATTTCTTTGGTAACAGAGATGAAGAGGGGGTACGGGAGGGGGCAATAGTGGGTGTTGAAGGGTGGATGGGGCGAGACACAAAGCCAACAAATCTGCTTTGTCCATGTCCATTCCTCAACCAAAAAGTGAACCAGAAATCCTGCGGTGAATGGTGGAGCCAGTCACCAGGAAAGATCAGATCCTTCGCTCCAAGTCTCTCCTCCCGTCTCCTTTCAAACAATTATTATTTTTAAATACCCGATTTCTGTAGCTAAAATGTGCTTCTTTGACCTGCTTGGGCGCCAGGCGACGTGGTGCAGCCGCGGTCCCCCTCCGGCTGCGGTGCTGGGGGGTGCTCAGGTGCACAGAGGTGGGCGGCCACGGCGAGGAGTCTCCTTTGCCATGGAGTTTCTCTGGGAGGGATCCAGGGATGGGTGCTCTCATGGGTCGGGGGATGGGGAGGGAGGCTGGGGGATGTGGGTGCTCTTGGGGGTGCCCAGGTTGGGGTGGAGGGTCAGAGGAAGATGCCCATGGAGGAAACTGGGGCTACTGGAATGCTCTTGACCAGGTTTCAAGGGAGAGAAACTCCCCTGTGGCGATGGCCGGGAGGGTCTGGCTGCCGTGGGGAACCCCATTGAACCTCAGTGAGGGAAAAGCTTCAGCAGCCAGTGACCTGACAGGAGCCCAGTCACCCTCCAGGTGAGCATTTTCCCTGCTTGTCCCCCTCGGAGCCACAGGGCAGTTGGGCCTGGGTCGGCGGGGTTGTGTCAGAGCCCATCCCCTTGACTCCACCTCTTGTATCTCCCCCACTTTTACCCCTCCACTGTGGGAGCTGTAAAGGGTGGCCATGGCAGAGATCAAGGTTGGTCAGGGGCTGCCCCTCTCCCTGGAGACTCTGGTGGGCATGTGAAGACAAGGTTCTGTGGTCCCAGAGGAGCAGGGATGCTTCCAAACAGCACCTCACCCTCTCCCTCCACCTCACATCATCCCTCACTCCACAGGGTTTTCTCTCCAAGACCTCCTGGAGACAGAACTGACCTGGTTGCAAACCCTTTTTCTGCTCCACAAGCTGGGAGAATGTGGCAGCAGGATGTGGCATGAGGCTCACATCCAGGGTGACACCCAGCTGAGGGTTTGGGAGGCTGATGGACCCACAACATCCAAAAGCACCCACCCCAGTCATCTCGGGGCATGAGTGTGAGTCTGGGGTTGGCTTTGTCATGAGGAGGATGTCCAGGAAGGGGCAAGGAGGGCTGGAGGACATCACGCTTTGGAGAAAGTGCTTGTAGAAGAAGAAGGGACTCCGGGGTTGGTGCCTGGCTCTTCCTGCCAGCGGTTCATACACCGCCGGCGGGCATTCATGAAGAAGTTGCTGACGGTGTTGAGCTCCAAACCCAGCTGCTGTGAGATGGTCATCTGCATCTCCTTGGATGGGCGCTTGTTCTCCTTGAAGATGGCGATCAGGGTGCGGCGCTGGAGGTCTGTGAAGACCAGCCGCTGCTTCTTGGGCTGCAGGCTCCTGTCTTTCTGCTGCTCTTGCTCTTTGCGTTTGCAAGCTAGATGTTCAAAAGAGAGAATAGGGCCATTAATTGGTGCTCACCACCCTGGCCCTCTTGCAGGTTGCCTGGCTGCCTCCCAAAAACCAGGTCCTTCCCTCCAGTAAACCTGCTGGCTTGATGCCCACCAATCCCTCAGCTACCTCCCTCCTCTTTCTCCCTGTGCCTCTGGAGCATCTGCTGAGATGGGACAACAGCCTCTTATGGTATCAGAATGAGAACAGACCAGGTGAAGACCCGGTCTTTCTGTCCTCTTCAGATGCCCAGGAAAAGCTCAAGTCTCTGCATCTCCAGCTGATCCTGGAATTAGATCCTGGACTGAGGAAACGCCTGGGCTGACTCTGTTCCCACAACCTGGCTATTGGGACCTGCTCCATCCCTAGATTCTGGGGTCATCCATCAGCCTCCCTCCCTTGCTGCACTCCGGTGTGGCCTCCCTCTCCTCCTCATCACCTCTCTTGATCTCACTGGAGGACTCAGGGAACCGGTGTCTCTTGGTCATCATATCCAGCTGCCACTTGCAAAACACCGGGAAGAGGGCCAGGGATGGGGACATTGTGAAAAGGATGGTCCGTGGCCATCACATCCCATGGCAGATAGCATTGAAAGAACAATCGTGGTTCCACCTGCTCTGGGAAGCGTTTTTCCCGATTCCAGAGGCTCGAGAACAGCCTGAGCCACTTGAAACTCCAGGAAGTTCAGTCTCCTCCGAGTGTCTTTGCTACGGGATCCTTTGGCACGTGTGCCAGGTTGAGCCAGCATCAAGTTCAAAGCCTCCCCTACAGATCTGCCTGTGTGCGAGGAAGGGAGGGAGGCAAGTACATACCTTTTGGAAAATATGTTAATTTTAATTGCAGAAATATTAAGCACACTGTCAGTGGAAGGGGTGAGAAAAGAATCCCTTTGCTATATTTTTCTAGAGAATTATAGAATAACTGAGGTTGCTGGAGGTTGCTGGTCCAGGTCCTACTCAAAGCAGGGACAACTTTGAAGCTGTTGAAGGTTAGATCAGGGTGCTCAGGGACTTCGTTGGGTCAGGACCCGGCCAGACACATGCAGGCACTGTAGGAGCACGAGATGCCCATAGGCAAGGCAGGGCACAGATCTGGCTCTCCAAGGATGGGGATGCACTGTTTCCTCCTGGAAAGCTCAGAAAGGAGTCAGGAAACCATGGGGTAAATCCTTGCCAAGGAAAGCCCCACTCTTGCCCCAAGCAGCAGCAGTTTTCAGCCTTTGGGTTTCTTGGTTCAGATCTTCCAGTGGATTTTGCAGGGAGGCAACAGGTCCTTCAAGAGATTCACTGTTGGAATGTTGCTGGATGACACTTTCCAACTTGCTTCTCTCAGCACTTCCAGGAGCCTCTTCAACCCACTGCAGTGACCTTGGAGGGGCCAGATGACAAGGCTGAAAGCCACTGCCACAGCAATGGGATGGCATCTTGTGACCACAGGACAGGTATTCCTTGGACCAAGGAATCCCTTGGACTAACCACCCGCCTGTTCTACAGACGCACCTCCACGGCCAGACTGAGTAAGAGGGCGGGCAGACATGTAGCTTAGGAGCGATGGGAGGGTGTCTCAAACCACTTCTTCCTCACTAGAGAACAAGCAGGGTCTTCCTCTGGTTCTTCTTCAGCTGGCCTGCCGTATGAATCCTCTTTACATCACCTTGAACTAACAGAGAAGGATGACGTCTGCCCCTTCCACCCAAAGCCAGGGAAATCTAGAGATCAGTGAGGCAGATAACTTGCTCCATAAGTTTAGCTTTGTTTCCCCAGTTGCTGGGCTGGGTCCTTGCCCTGTCCCCATGTGGGTGGTGGGAGCCATCAGTTCTGCTCTCACTGGGGCAGGGGACAAGAGGCACCAAGCTTGACGCAACCAACTGCACTCAGAATCAATTGTTCCTGGTAAAGATGGTTGGTAAAGAGCTTTCCCCTCCCCTTACCCCCACACTGGGCAGGTTTGGCTGCAAACCACTGTCCTTAGGGACAAGGGACAGTCTGAGCCCTGGTGGTGTCGGGGGACCCTGTCCCAGGGGTATGTTAATCAAACAGCCAGCAGAGAATGGTTTAGTGGAAACCTACCCTATGACCATCAGATGCTTGCAAAAAGAACAAACAAAAAAAAGCCTTTATAGAAAATTTGACTTTTTTTTTCCAGACATGAATTTAAAAAAAAAAAAATAATAAAAGACCCCTCCCAAACTCCCCCCAAAAAACGAACAGAAGAAGTTCCCCCCACACTGCACGTGCACGTTTGGAGCAGCGTGTCTTCTTCACCCTGCTGGACCCTTCGCCCACCTGTCCCACATCCTCCCAGCATCTCCCCAGCATGCTCTGCTCTGCTCTGACTCTGTCTCCATGCCAATGGCACAGGGGACACCTCATGTCAACGGTGGGCACCTCACCCACACCCTGTGAGCACGGCTTTGGCTTTGCATGGACGCACTTGTACGACATCTCCACCACGTACACACCAGCTATGTGTGTAGGGATGTGTAAATCCTTCCAGCCCCCGTGGGACGTGCGGTGTGACGTGCTGACCCAGTTGCTACCCCATCAAAGCCACTGGGGTCCGAGTTGTCCTCTTGCTCTCCTGCCTGCTGGCCCCCACTCCCACCAGCAGTGCTGGACAGCCAGCCTGAGGTCCAGCATTGCAGTTTTTCAACCTCACATTCTCCCCCACCCCCTCCCCATTTCAATTTTTAGGAGTAATTATTACAAACCAGTCACCCATTAATAACTCAAAGCTCCAAGGCAAACACCAAGCAGCAGGGTCTCGCTGGTAGAACTGTGACCCAGCATTTAAACCAGCGCCAAGTGTTGTTTAGACAGAGGTGACACCAGCTCTACACCCCTTGATACCCCTGTTATTTTTGGCCCACAACTCTGGCAGCAGATGCATCCCACATTTCCTGTGCTCGTTTGTCTATTTATTAATTTATTTTTCTGCTGACGCAGGCCAATACCCCTCTTCCCCAGTTCAATCTAATTACAGCTCCGCACAACAGAAATCAATAGTGACGCTGGTCAGATCTATTTACGGCGGCCATCAACCCCCCAACAGGGGATCTTTCTCCTATTCCACGTCCCCCGGGTGCTGCTTTCCCAGGCAGGCTGGCGGTGGCCGTCCCCGTGTCCCCCGAAGGCATGGGGGGGCAGGTGGAGGCACTGTTCCAACTCCCACCCAGGCCAGCACAGGGTGGTTTGTTTCTTTTTTTTCCTCTGTGCCTCAAAATCCCTTCTTTTCCCCAAGTTCCAAGCTCCAAATGACTCATCCTTGGCTTAATGTCCTTCTTCAATCATGTCCCTGCAGGGTCCGTGGGCCTGGCCACAGCCCATGGGGATGGGGACAAGCTTCAGGGTGCTTCCACCCCTGCCTCTGCGTTATCTCCCCAGCAAAGCATGGGGATTATTCTCTGGCTTGTCCTGCTCCCCACTCCTCCTGGGGCACAGGAGATCCCGGCAGTACCAGGACCAGCAGTGGGAGAGAAGGACCAGGGTCCCCCATGGCCAGTTACGCCACAACGGCCAGGAAGGGGTTGAGCTCACACCCACCGGAGGTCTCTCTCTCGTCTCTCCATCTCTCCCCAGCTCATTTCACAACGTCTGCACCTCTGAGACCGCCACCACTCGGGCAGGCTTGGCTGAAACCAGCCAACAAGAGCCGGAGCGATGTGGAGGGAATGCCAGTGGGACTGGGAGAGCCCCCTCCTCCTGGACGCCGAGCACACAACCCTGCGGTATTTCATCCCCAAGGCAGGTGACTTGGCTGCAGAAAACAAACCCAAACAAATGAAAACACACAAAAACCCCCCACACAAACAAACAACAAAACAGGGAGCAAAGGCACAAGGAGGAATCTCGCCGAGGGGAGAGACGGAGGAAAGACCTCTGAAAGCAGAGGCATCCCGCCCGCTTCGCCCGGAGGATTTCTGCTGAGGGTTTCTGCCTCCCTGGAGACTTATGTCAGAGGGAGCGCGTTTTCCTTGACTTAACCTTGACAGCTCAAAGCAAAATATCTCCCAAATCATTTCTAAAGGGACATAATAGAGACAATCAAATGGCTGCTGTTCAGAAGCTGCGATTATGCCTCGCAGCGTGAACTCCGCGAAGCATTTAACTAATACCTGATGGCTTTGCAGGCTTCCGCAGCCTGCCAGCCCCTGGCTTCTCTGTTAGACCCGCAAACCTCTGTGTTCTCAGCCCCAGCGTGCTCTCCCTCTCCATTCACTTGCTATACAACCTGTAATTTTCTGCCCACTTTGCTTAAGTGCTGGTGATTTGTTGAAATCACAAAAGACAGCCAGGGGCTTTCAGAGCAGCGTGCTGGCTGCAAGCAAGGTTCGGGGAGGGGGGGATAAAAAACAACACACACACACACACAAAAACAAAACCATACCAGCTTTTCTCTTTTTCTCCCTGTCAAATCGTCTCACAGCGGTGCAAAAGGGGCGAGGAAGCATTTACGGGCTCAAAGGGAGGTGGAGGAAGGGATGGAGAGGAGGGACCTGCACATGGACCAGGTCGGGGGAGAGGTTTCTTCGGCGCAGAGGTGAGACGGGCTCTTTTACTGGTGGGAACTGGGTGAGAAATGGCCCTGAAGCAAAACTGGCTCTTCTCTCCATGCCTTCGAGATGGGTGTAGTCCCTGGGCCGCCTCAGTTTCCCCCTTCTCCTTGAAGGGCCAGAGGGATCTCAACCCCTTACACAGGGTGTAGGGTTGTGCAGTGGGTGTTACTGGTTTGGACCCTGCCTTGATATTCTGGAAGGCTTTGGAAGCTGCAGCTCCAGCTGCTGGAAACTGGAAAGAGCCCAGTGCCTCCCACAGCAGAGCAGAGTCTGATCCTGAATTGAATTCACCTCATGGCATCTGCTCTTCCAAAGCTGGGGCAGAGTCTGGACCGGGCATCCAGGGGCTTCATCTGCAAAGCACAAATCCAGCTGGGCCAGTTGGGGTGCATAGAGCTGGAGGAACTTGGTAACTGTGAGAGGTTTGTTTGCCTTTTCTTTACATTGCAGGAAAAGAGCCTGAAGAGATTCATTGCAAATAGGCTTCTGCAGCAGAAATTCGAGTCTTCTGTAGCTGGGAAGGCTCAGTGCTGTGGGAGAGCCAGCAGTGTACAAATCAGCAAGAAAGAGTGCTCAAAAACTGCTCAAAAAACAACCTCCAGCTTATTTGGTTTGGGTTTGTTTGTTTGGTTTTTTTTCTGGTTGGTTGGTTTGTTTTTTCCTGAACCCCAAAACTCACGAACACACAGGCAAAGGGGATGCAGCATCAACTGCACGACTGCCGGGGCAGAGTCCGCCCCATGCTGCACATCCCTGTGGATGCCACCGTGCAACGCTGCAGCCCTGCAATCCCTCAGACTTCAGCAGAATGTGATAAGAAAAAAATAAATAACATAAAATAAACACCTTCGGGGCTCCAAAAGCTGTGGGGATTTTGACCACTGAGGTCCCACAGAATCCAACAGCTTTGAACCACGTCCCAGTAAAAACTGCCCTATTCTAGAAACCCACAGGTTGGGAAAACCGTGTGCCAGAGGCCATCCAGAGCCCGAGAGGTGCTGTTGGGAGCTGCGACGTGTCTGCAGAGCTGCAGCCTCACGGTCCTGCTGGGTCAGAGTGACACGCTGCAGCCAGAGTTCCCGGCCCCACGCTTGTCCTTTGTCACGCAGGAACAGGCTTCCCCCCTGGCATCCCTGGGAGCTGCCAGAGGATGAGTCCCGAGGGCCGGGGAGAGCCCCTGGTCATTGGTATGCAGCCAGCACGCTGCAGGGGGAGCCGCTTCCCCGAGCCCAGCAAATTAAATCTTCCTCTGAATGCTGCAAATGAGGAGATGAGATGAGACAAAGTGCTCGGCTCTGCGTGGCCGGGTGTATTTTCCTTCCCTTGCGCAGGGTTTCCGTGACTCGTCCCAGGGAGCAGCTACGATTGACCCGTACGGGGGCTGTGAGGCATCGCCACCGACTGCCCCAGCCCGCTCCCCCACAGCCCAGCGGCTTTTGGAGCAGGTTGGCTGGCAGAGGGAAGGACTGGAAATGAAAACACAAGTCCTCGGTGCTCTGCTCAGGTGACAACAGTCCCTCCCGGGAGGGAGGTTCAGCTGGGACAGGCTGGAGGAGACTGACAGAGCCACCCAAATAATGCCAGCCCCACAGGACGCCTCTTTTTGCCTCTCCTGCACTTCTCGAGCTTGGTCTGGTTTTTTTTCATGGTGTTTTCAGCTTTTCCGGCGCTGAAGCAGGGGAGTTCGTCTGGTCTGAGGGCAGGTGAAAGGACGCAAAGCAGCTCCAGTAGCTGCAGGTGGGCTTGGCTACATCCCTCCGTGTCTGCCCGGTTTTTATTCTCGTCCTTTCTGGGTAAGCTGCTGCCAGACACAGCCCTGGGCTGTGCCAGCTGCCTTGGGCCCCTCACGGACACAGGAACAAGCAGTTTCAGATCACTTAAAAACGTGGGTTTGTTGTTAAATCATTTCCTATCTGCAGAGGTTTGATTTTTCACTCACTTCTTTGAAGACTTTCATAAAGGGAGACCTGGTGCCCAGCTCCACTATCCCCAGCCCCCAGGGCAAACTGGGCTCAACCCCAGCTCTACCATCATGTCTGCTGGCAAAATCCCTCCCCCGTTTGTCCCATTTCTTCCCTTCTTGGCCTTTTTTTGGATCACAGTCGGCTGTTTCTGCTTGTCCCATAGTGGGACCACTGCAATCACGAGCTGCTCAGTGCTCCTGCTGCCAGCGCGGGCCGGGACTGGACCAGCTGCCTGCTGTGAGGCTGGGCCGGGCAGAGGTGCCCTGGGAGCGCTCCTGGCTGCTCCATTCCCCTTCCTCTTCTCCCCAGTCATTGCCACTTAGTGTGATGAGAGCAAATTGGTGCTAATGAAGTGCTGGAGTCAGGCATCGTGGCAGGCAGAAGCCAGCTGCGACTCCGGGGATGGCAGCAGCAGGTCATCGCCTTCTGGGAGAGAGGGAGCCGTGGCGATGGGGAGGTGGGGATGGCCAGAAACCCTCCAACCCCTGAAATGTTTTCCTTGGAGTCAGTGACGCTTGCTCATGCTCAGCTTTGGTGCAAGAGCCTCAGCTGCAGAATCTTGGGTTTAAACGGAGTTTGGGGGTCAATTTGTGGCACAACAACCGGGAGAAGCAAGTAACACTGGACAAGGAGCTTGCTCCAGGAATGCGGGGCAAATGACATCCCCATGACCCACAGGGCAGCGGGACCCGCGCAGTCCCCTTCTGTCCTCACTCCTTTGCGTGGGAAAGGAGGAGTGTAGATCTATCTCCCTTTGGCATCAGAGCAGGCTACTGCCAAGTGACTCTCATCAGCCTGCTCCTGACGGGCACCTCCTGCCAAACTCCCGCTGCTTTCAGCAGATCCCAGACCTGCCTCTCTCAACAGGGGTGACAAAGAAATTCAGCAATCAACGATCAGAGCCCTCCCTGCCACCAGCCCCGCTCTGGAGGCCCCGACATTCTCAGGCCTGTTTCCAGCCTGAGTGCCCCATCTCCGAGTGTTAACCCAGTTCCCAGCTACCCACAGCTGGCACAACACTGTCCGCTACAGGAGGCAGATGCCAGCGCTGGTGGCATGTGCCCAGGCTGGTCACTGCACACTGAGGTCTGGGGACAACACGAGCTCCCTGACAGGAGGTTGGAGCCGGGGGGGGGGGTCGGGCTCTGCTCCCACGGGCCAAGGGGCAGGACCACGGGAACAGGCCGCCGGCTGCCCCAGGGGGGG
>JAAGNO010016979.1:0-14485 GCA_033439905.1 Ceryle rudis | reverse complement strand
ACGCAGCTTGGGTAATAAACAGGATGAATTAAGGGCCACTGTGCTGCTGGAAAGCTGTGACATAGTGGCCATTCCTGAACTCTGGTGGGGTGATTCCCAGGACTGGAACGTAGGGAGCGAAGGATATAAGCTCTTCAGGAAGTACAGGCCGGGGAGGAGGGGAGGAGGGGAGGCCCGCCCGCCCCACCTTGTATCTTAAAAGCTGTGTTCAAAGCTGCCTCTGTGAGTATACATAAAAGTTTTAATAAGTACTCACTAAGGATAGCAGATATATACAATAATTAGTTAATTAAGCCATCATGGAAGGAATGCTGCAGTAAGCAGTCATTAGAGAACCTCTCAGCAGATACATTTTTCCTTTTCTCTCAATTTATTCTGCTATATTTATAATTTATTCTACAGCTGAGAATAAAAAAATGTGTGAAAACTAGATCAGGATGACAGTTACCTCTGAGTGTAGCATATCTCTGAATTTATTTCATCTGATTGTTTTCATTTGATTATCTTCATTGCTTTTTTTCTGACTTCTCTGTAGCCTTTCAGACAAAGTTTTATCCAGGCTTTCTCTCTCTCTGGCTATTTAAAATGGTTGACAGGCAAAACCATTCCTCATAGAAAACTATTGTGGCTGATCCAAACATTCTACATTGTGGAATACCCAGATTCCTCTCTCTGCATGCGTGTGTTATGTGTTCATGGTGTGTTTATGAATAAGAGTATTCAGGAAAATCAGAATGGTACAATTGACTTCATTTGATGCTACATAAGATTTAGATATCAAAACATGTCCTTTTTAATGAAAATGAAGATAGGGTGTTGAACAGTAGAGTGTACATAAGTTTGACAAGGAACAAGTTCAGTCTAGACTGATATAGAGGAAAATATTTGCTCTTCTTTGGACATTTTGAAAGTCTATGCTCCCAAATTAAGTTCCATACAAGGTGGGTATTTTCTTTTTTGTATGTTTGGTTGGTTTTTTTTGGTTTGGGGTTTATTTTTTTATTTTGTTTTTGTTTTTGTGTTTTTTTTAAGGTAGAATGAGGAAGGTGTACAGCTGTAGACCTTTAGAAAGTAAGCAACTTGTAACACACATTCTTAGGTCTTTCAGACCCAGGCTTTAAAATACTGCTCTCTCTCATCATCTGAGATTTGAGCAACCAGATTAAGCTTTTAGGCCCAAGAGGGATATCTCATAGAAGGGGAATTCTGGTGATGAAATAAGGTTCCATAAATGCTGTTTGTTCTTAGAGAACAGAAGCCCATTTTTGCTAAACATGGGAGAAATAATAAAAAAAGCCCCAAACAACAGTTTCTTTTCTTGTTGCCTCAAGCCAGTTTATCCAGTAGGTTATTTAAAACAGAATATTTACAAGACTACATGCCCAGCGCTTTTCCAGTCTACATGTCATTTTTCATTATTGATTTCGCAAGTTTTTCATTTTCAATGGCAAAAGCTGATGCTCTTCTCCCTTTCTCTCTCTCTGTCCCACATCCCACTCCCCTTTCCCCCTCTCTCTCCCTCTTCTTCTTCTCCCTCACCTCCCCCCACTCCTTTTTTTTTTTCCTTTAAATGTTTTGTGTTGTGGCTATAGAGAGGGGATGGCATTTTTTTTTCCCCCAGCTCTCCAGACCTGGCAAACTGTGTGGTGTGGTTCAATTCACACCTCTATGCTCAGACCCAGGGTACAGGAGGATGGTGTAGACCTGGATCTTCTGACATGAAGGCATGCTGGTAGGAGGGACAAGACTGTAGTTCTAGATGCAGTGGAACATGTCTTTGCTGCCTGTAGACACAGTCATGATTTCTAGACTAGCAGACTTCTGGATTAATAAAGATAAAAAAAATCCATCTGCAGATGTTACAGTTTTTTCTCAAATCTCTTTTTACCAGGAACAAGTTCCACTTTGTTCTTCCTAATTCAAGTGCATTCAAATACTTTTTTTTTTTTTTCATTATTTCTCTTGCAGATACAATGCCACTTACAAAAGCTGAATAAGAAATGTATATCTGGAACATAAACAGGCCCAAGGAATGGATTACCTATGTAAACTATATAAAAGTCTTATGTTTTTTTCTTGAATGAGCTATTCTCCAGACAATGTCCAGAATAAAGAATGATTAACATGGCTGGGTCAACACACATTAGTCAGTTTGGATGCAGCTGCCCTAATTCAGGTGATAAATAAGTTTAGCTTGATAGTGAAGCATCATACCAGGACAGGTGCTATCAGAGACAAAAAATAAATAACATCTGGATCTTTGTACTTTGGAGCCAGCCATAGTGTTAACAATTGTCCCACCAGAGCCCTAGTATGTGCAAACCCTCCCTTAACAATGCAGAGAAAGAATTTTGGAGGTCGTAGGACCATTGCATTAATTTTAGGTAGAGACTTTGTTATGCTTTTGTTTCAGTGGAGCCCACTGTTCTTTCAAGAACTGATTAGATTTCTTACGGATTTCTTCATGAAAAGGCAGCCAACACACCTATCAGTTACACGTTCTTGAGTGCCCTCTACTGGCACCTTCTCTATTACAAGCATATATACACATTTGCATGTATGTATAGATGTTTATATATGTACATATACATATATGCATGTATATATATCTGTTTATACATACATAGACATAAATGTATCTATAAGTCAGACTTGTAATAAACAATTTGTAATGTGCATTCACCCATTTAAGAGCTCTCACCTCATTGTTACTGTGCTTAAGATTTAAAGTCAAAGCTAAGTTAAATTAGCAGAATTAATGAAGCCAGTTTTCCTATGAGACTGTATCCCAGGTTCCTAACCAATTCCATGCCCCCTCCCACATGCGCAGAACTCACAGTTCTGAGCTCCCAGTCTCCCCAGTGTTTTTCTATCCTCTCCAAATTGGCTGAGCTATAATTGTTCTTTCCTCCGAGGAAAAAATAATTTCAGTTCTTTACTCTGTCTTCCAAGTTGGCAAAACTTTTAGAACACGCACATCTTTGAACCACCTCTCCTTCTCAGACCTTGCTGAAACTGATCACTAAGGACATAAAAGTTACCAGGTAGACTAGTAAAAAGTACAGAGGTTGTAATCCCATCTCTCATTTTACTTTAATTGCATTCATTTTCATGTAGTTAATTTTAATTAATTGGTTGCCCTAGTAATCATTAAACATGGATTGACAGTTAAATAAATAAATTATTTCTTCTTGATGGGGATTTAAAGATTTTTTGTTTGATCTCGGTCTTGGAGGTGAATGTTCAGGCACTGAGAAATATACTGCTGCCACTGAAATTTATATAGAGAAGAACAGGTGAAAATGAAGACAGAATTCTGCTTAGAGTATTTCAGATGGCTCACTTGTTACTTTGCCATTGCAAGTGGCGTTCTCAGAGGATAAGCGTGCAGTGTGAGGTTCTGGCCTGCAACAAATTTCTTTGCAAAGCAATGTTAAAGAGACAGTAATTTCCTGAAGTCTATATTCGGGATTATTCTTTATCATTTATTTCTGTCCTACAGAAAATTCATTGATCTATTTGTACCAGATAATGAAAAATACATATGAAGAAAAAAAAAAAAGGTACTCTACAGATCAGATAGGATGGCAGAAGCTATACATCTGTGCTCTGTCCAGACGATGAAGTGTGGCAATAGACATTTTCCAGAAGCAACTGTTAATTATGAACTATCAAGCCAAGTAACAATCATTTGTGCCTCTTTAGTGTTGTCTTGTCCTACTCCATGTATTTTGACCTTTCAACAATAAAGGCATGAGGAAAAAAAAAAAAAAAATTCCAGTTCTTATTTCCCCTTTAAGAAGTAAATTTCAGTGCTGGGCCCAAGACACAGACAGTTACTAAGTATCTGTAGAAATAACTTTCAGAAAGAGAAAATACTTCTTGCAGTTTATAACCACATGCTAAACTGAAAAGCAAAACCTTTGTATGGAATCACAGATCTATTGCAATGTATCGAGACCCTGACTCAAAATCCTTTCTTCTCTTATTTTTTCAGTGAAAATTGCTTGCTACATGAAAAGAATAATTTTTGTCTGGAATTTTTAGAAGAAAGAATAAAAAAGCAACCATTTACAAATAAATTACAATCCTTTTGAAAAATAAGCTTAACTTTATGAATATAAGTAGTTCCAGTGAAGTCCTGTGTAAAAAATAAACACTAAGAAAGGCGAGAGTTCACATCTAATTTTAAGCTAACACAGAACAAGAAATGTAACAAAAAATGGAGAGAAGAAACAGAAATTAAAAAGACTTTTTTTTTTTTTTTTTACCATTTCTCCATCTCTGTTGGTTTTATCTCTGTATTAAACCTCTATTTCAAATTTTATGAAATCTCTGCTTTACTAGCTTTGAATTGATTATTTTAACATTTGGGTACTTCTAATATTGTTCTTAAAAGTTTTATTTTTCTACAAGACATCTGTTATTTCTACTGTAGTATGTTATATTCTGTACATTACCTTTTGATTTTAAAGTAGGTCAAAATAAAATAAGAACATAAACTTACTATGTGGTTTCCTGTTATCCACTTTCTTCTTTTAATTCCTTTCCTATAGGTCACTTACTTTTTTTGGCCTATGTAAATAACCACAAACTATGAGCAAGCAGTTAGGAGAGATACCAACAGTTCTCTGGAAAGCTGAATTCATGTACACAAACATCTACTCCACTTATCCTCCAGAGCAGCTAGTATTAGTCATACTAGAGGTCAATGGAATCACAACTGATTTTGATGAGCTTTGAATTAAGAACAAAAGAAACTGAAATTTTTAATATGTCATTTACCCTAGTGGGGAGAATAAGATTTTCACCCACTGCTGAATCATAAATAAAGAGCAATATCATGATTTAGTGTTTTAAGCCTATCCTGACTTGAAAAGATGAGAGATTTTATTGAAAGTAGGTTTTGGAGCATAATATGTAAAAAAAAAAATCCCAATAGTAAAAAAGCAGTTTTGCACATTATAATTTTGAAACTATGAAAACTGTGAAGAATTACTCACTAGGTAAATAAATTCTCATTCATTTATCCCACAGTATATGTAAACAATTTCCCCTTACTTTAGAGTTGACTAAAGACAGCAAATATGATTTCTGCTTGATATAATGGGAGTTGTACCAACCTCTATAGTTAAATGAAATATGTTTTTCATTATAGTCCATTATCATGTCTCATAGGTTTCTGAAACTTTCAGCTTTCAGACTGAAATTTTACAGGCTTGTTCTCTCTGAATGTATTTACTGGTACTGTCATTATCCTTATTAATGGTTCTTATTTTCCGTGTGAAGACAGTTTATAGAAGATGTATAGCCTGTTTTGAAAACCAAGACAGTGGAGAGGAACAGGTTTTATTTAATGTAAAAAAAAATCCTATTTTAAAAGATTTTTTCAACGTCTTTAATGCTTCAAATAATGACAATAAATTTTTAATTTTCCATTGTAATGTATTTATTGCATGTCTTTTAAGGTTTACAGAAAAAAAAAAAAAAAGGTTAAAAATCCAAGAACAAATAACCTAATATTAGATTGTGCTGTTTGAGAAATATTATCTGAACCTACAAATAAAGGTTGCTGTAATGAACACATGCAGAGACAAAGTTAAAGTTGTATGTTCCACAGAATAGGATGAATAGTCTGCACAGCTATTGAGAAAACAGTAATATACAAAAAAAACCAAACCAAACCAAAAACAACAAAAAAAAATTTGACTATCAATAGAACTGGTCCAAGGAAAATGATAAGGGATCTGTGTGACAATTTTAGTAATAAATGTCCAAGCCATAAGTAGAATGCATTATCCGTCTAATAATAAGACACCATAAAGAATGTGTGATGTAACACTTAACACTGCAACCTTATCCATGTTTTTACATCAGTTCTATAAAATGGAATAAAAATTTAGGAGATAGTTTGTATTTCTGGTCATCCTTAAAACCTTCTCTGTAGCATGATATCAATAGATGCCTTTTTAAATATTCCCAAATGAAAAGATTTTTTTTTATATACCTTCTTTTCTTTCTTCTTTTTTTTTTCCCCTCTCCTTCATTCTCCCCCCCCCCTCCCCCCCAGTTCAATTTGCACTTTGATGTTTATCCTCTACCTTTAATTACCTTTGATGGACTGGTAAGAGTTTTTCCACAGAACACTTCATAGACTTAAGCTAATATATCATAAATAAGAAATCTGATTGAAGCACCATTTTAAAGCATCATTTTAAACTGGAAGGACACATCACATTGACATACACTCAATAATAACATTTCACAGCTTTTAACTAAACTGGTAAGCATGTCTTTTTTTTTTTTTTTTCCCCTCTCAGAGACAGCTGCCCATTCCTGTACTGTTTCTGTCAATACTCTGATGTCTTTATTTAGGGAATTATAAAGAATTGCTTGGAGTCTTCTGCAGTTTCAAAAATCTAGCCATTGAAGGGAAGGAAGATAAAACTTATTCAGAAGATGGATGACAGCTTTTCATCTGGGGATCATGCAGAAGAATGCTTCCTTCCATAAAAATAGATCCTGCAATGTTGTTTGCTCCTCACATTTCACAAGGGCCAATTATTCTTAAAAAGAGAAAATAACCTTAAAACTGTGAAGTCATCTGAATCCTACAATCCTCATTCAACCAAACTGGTATTTTTTTCAGTTATTACTATTTTACCCAGTAAGGCATTCAGAGCTCACTCCCTTTTAAAAGAAACAGATTGTTCTCGCAGCTGCCCCTCCTGTCCTTCAAGAAACAATACCAGCCTAAGTGAAATCAGCTCACACAAATTTTTGTTTCACAAAGAGATCATTTTAATTGTATTTGTCAACAGTATCTTTTTTTTTTTTTAATCAGAATGCTGCTAAAGAGGGAAAAAGGCAACACAAAAAAGGAACATTTTGAACATTATTAAATAAACTGTCATCTTATTTAACTGAATGGAGTGTTTTAAATGTCACTATAATGAGCTACTTGGACTTTATTTTTAAAATTATAATCTGTTAATTAATGATTAATGTGTGCCTTTAAGATATAGCCCACTGCAGGAGGTACTGGAGAGGCATTTTGCCTCAGCAGGAGTGCTAGGCAGTAGTTAACACAGCATAAGCAATTGGGACAGATCCTCAGCTGGTTAGGATTTAACTTTGTATTTTCTGGAGTACAAAAGAAACTATACTTTCATATGGAAATAGGTTACAGAAGTGTCTCTCAGCATGTGGGGAAAGGAACATGTGAGGGTACTGGTCAATTGTATCCCCTGGGAATGGAAAATAAGTGGTAACTGGCATTCCGTTAGCAATATAGACAAGCCAGGATGAACCAGTGAGCTGACTTGCTCCTAACAGTTATACCAAGTACTGAAGGATCAGTGATCACATTAATTGTCAGGATAAGTGCTTCAAACATAAATAAAGAACAAAACAAGCAACATTTGTACTTACAGGTTGGCAGTAGAGTAGTTATTAAGAGATTATCACTCATTTACTTCCAGGTGTTACAGAGAACTGAGGTCTAGTTGAAACAGTTCAGCCAGTGAAACTTTGTTTCAACTGAATTAGTTAGTTATGCAGAAATATGAAGTAAATATGATCACATTTAGTGAGTTAATATCAAATTATTCTGTTAGTTATCAGGTTAATTGCTTTGTGCCATATGAACCAATGCCCCTATATTTAATAATTCAATAACTGAATAGGTTCATGTCTTTTTTTAGGTATCAGCCCCTAAGTTACCTGACTCAATGCCAACCATATCATTTAGGTCCTCAATGAAGAGTTGATTGGGAAGGTCAAATTATCCTATGTGACTGTCTGCCACACACTTATGTGGTTGCCACTGGTCCCACATATAGTACCAAAAGCCTTCTGATCCTCTACAGATAGATACTGCAAACTTTAATTTAAAATAGTATACACTCCACTTCCCAATATTTATTCAAGATGTTTGTGTAGTTTTCATAATTTCATTCCTGAGAAAGATTTTTTATTATTATTATCTTTATTTTTTTTCTGTTAATTTAGTGATTAAAACCAATGGTTACAGGTTCCTTATATAATGCCAAATCTTTGAGATGACACATTATTGCATTTTGTTTCATCTCACCTGGCTTAAACCAGGAAGAAACCTCAAACTCGTTGGTATTACTTGGATGTGAGGGATAGAGGATAGCAAATATGGCTGCTTTGTAAACAAAAATCTAGTAAATATTACAACTAAAGTCAAATTAGCTCTAATTACAAATTCATGTAACTGTATGTAGAGGTATGGTTTCACAGTACAGATAAATGCTTTTGATTTCCTCTTTATACTGTGTTTTTATATGTGTTTATCATTCAATTTTTTTTTTTTTTCCTTTTTACACCACTTCTTGGAAAAATATCAAACTCAATTTAGTAGTAAGTGTACCTGCTTCTCAAAATCACAATGTGGAGTTTCAGCTGTAGCTTGTAGAAAAAATTCTCTGTGTTATGTTCAGTTTTCCATCTAGCTGAATGCTTCCCACGTCCTGCCTACCTGTACACAGAGCTATGTACAGTCATGATCCCAGAATGTATCATTTGTATTTTTAAGTCTCTTGCCTTATATTCAGGCTTCTTTCTTCACTGAATCTTAACTACCTAAAATGTTAAGTCACTGGCTAAAGTCCTCACCATATTCTCTGTTGTGGTTTTTTTCTGTTTGTTTGCTTTGTCTAAAATGTATTTTTGAAACACAGTTGTAAAAAAATTATAATAGCATAAAGAAATGCAAGACATGCTGAAGATGTTCAGTACAGAGAAACAGAGATCTTGTTAAAAGGGAAATATTAACTGTTCTCAAAGGAAAAGCAATCAGAAAGAGTATCAGAAAAAGGAAGGGGAAAAAATATTTTTGAGGCTATTTGGAAGCATCAAGGCTTTAATTTAAGTACAGCCATCAGCTATGCTAGCTGACACAGAACAGCTTGTGTTCATGCTATCATAACCCCTACCTAATTAATGAGAACTTACTGTGGCCCATGCTAGCCACTGACCCATCTCCAGGAAGCATATGGGAGAGTGCTGGCTGGCTTCAGTCAACACTAATATTGTGCAGCCATAGGTGAATTAAAGTTTCTGAGAGTGTGACTATATAGTATTTGCAAACAGAGGTTCTTCTGTGGAGCTGTGTTTTTTCTCTGATTTTCTGAGGGTTGGAACACCTCAGGTGCTCTCTGGCTGAACTCCGATGTACCTTCAAAAGACCTCCAACCATCCTTGGTTTCTCCACTACTAGATGGAGTATAAACATGGTGCAAAACTAGGTTCATGCGATATCTCATATATTTTCTATTCCCTCACATTAAATTTGTGGGTAAAAATAAGTATGGTATTAGAAATATCAATTACAATTCTTTATTCTATTAGAAATTATTATACCTTTCCTCCCCCCCCCGAAAAGAAAAGAAAAGAAAAGAAAAGAAAAGAAAAGAAAAGAAAAGAGAAAAGGTTTTTTTCTTTTCCTTAACAGGAAGTCTTATGCTACAGTGAATTTTATATTATTATTTCCAGTATTTTGTTTATCACAATGCAGTCTTCAGATAAATAAAAAACCAATTTCCTTCCATTCACTACAAAGGGTAAATTCAGAGATAATACTGATCTGGGGATTTAGAAATTGTGCTAAATTCATATGGTAATGAACATCTGTGATGTTTGGGTGACTCACTTTCCCAAAAGGATACAATCCCCAGGTTTCATTATTGTCTTTGAAAACTTGCAGGAAGTCCCACACTGAAAGCAGATGACAGACAACAACAGGATGTTTTTAAGCAGTCTCCATGTATGGTATAGGGCAATGCTAGACTCTGTCAGTGTGATGCTACGGCCAATATCTAAGACATGGAAAACTGCTCAATATTTTAATGTTTTAATGACAACCTCAAACATTAATGAAAACATAACTTAATGAATAACCTTGACTGCTATTGTATTTTTTTTTTGCTTATTTGTTTGTTTTTCTTCATTTGCTGAAGTGGCACAAATCAAAGCACTTGCCAGGAAACACTCTTTGGAATGGCTTAATTCCTTTCTTTTGCCTCTCCTCCCACTCCTCCCTTGACAGACAACACTTTTCAAGTGTGCTCTGAGAAATTTGGAGCATATTTTCCTAATCAACTGTGTTAAAGACATGCAGCCATTTATACTGAAGGATTTTCTTTTACAAAACGGGAATACCTCCTGCTCAAGTTATGATGTCACTGGGCTTGCACCAACACTTTTTAATATGCTCAATGAATTCAAAACAAGGAAAACACCAAAAATCAATTTTGAAAGGGACACCATACAATACTTGCTATTCAGAGAGTTGTGTAAAAGCCAATAAAGGGCAGGATAATGCAAAAAAATCCAAATCCAAATGTGTGGTGCTTCTCAGAGTGGAAAAGGAAGGGCTAGGAAAGGTATGTGAAAAATAGTTTTCAGGTGAAAGCAGCTAACTGTTGTAGTCTGAAGCATTACATCTCTTCCAAAAATGTCTATATTCCTGGAACACTGTGAAAAGAGCATTAAGCCTAATGATAAATTACCTAATGAGTCTCATGAAGTGACATTCTGTTTATAACAGGAAAAAGATTTGTAGATGCTGCATTATAGTACATATAAATTTTTACTTTGTGCCTTGCTCTTCCTGGAATCTTTTAGTTCTCTTGATACTGTAGTTTCTGAAGTGATAATCTTAACCAAAAAAATCTGGATTTACAGATTGGTATCAAGAGTACATGGGATTTTTATAATTAATGACAATTTTATTGCAGAAATCTTTACCTTCAGGCTTCAGGCTCTAAGCTTTTTCTGGTATCAAAGTTGAGGAAGAGACCTTACTATAAATGCAGGTTTTTTATTCACTCTCTTGCTATAAGGTTCTTAGGCTTTTTTTTCTAAAACTCTTTGAACTGGACACAATATGAGGCAGTCTATCAAATCTGTCAGATATCATGCTTAGTCCATCATAGCAATTTCCTCTTCCTAAGAATGCTTACAAATCTGTTTTAACTTTCAGGACATTTGTCCAAGCCATAAATCTCCTTTCCAATCACTTATCTCTTTTAAAAACTAGGTAGTTTAAAAATTGTTCTAAACTTTGTTAGAGGGAATATTCTTTTAATTGTGATTATACGAGTTTTTCATGATCTGTATTCATTGTACAATTGTAAAAAAAAAATTTTAATCCTAAATAAGATGTTGAATAATAATTAAAACTACTGAAGACTTGATTAAGAGTGCTCAGGGATTAGAAATGAGAATTAAAAATGGCTATTGGGCTCAGGGGTAAATTCAAGGACTTCAAACACCTTTTCAAGTAAAAGAAACCAAAACAACCCCACACATCCCAAATTAAACAAAATGAAACATGCTTTTTGAAGTGATTAAGAAATTTATTGGACTAAGGATTTCCTCCAGGAAGCAGTCAAAAAAAAGTTTTATAAAAACAATAGAATATACTTTCTGAGATCCTCAGAGAGTCCAGTATGTATCATGGGAGATACAATCTCTGATTAGAGGGAGTATTAAATGCTTGGACTGTTAAAGAAAATGTTTGAGGTTTTTTGTTTGGGTTTTGGTTTGGTTTGGTTGTGGTTTTTTTTTTTATTTTTTGCTGTTGTTGGTTTGGTTTGGTTTGGTTTGGTTTGGTTGTTTGTTGTTTGGTTTGGTTTGTTTTTTTGTTATATCTAATAAAGAAGTGGAGTGAAAGAAAACTTTGAGAAGAAAGAGCGAATTAGGAAATTATGGTTGAATTTTATTAATTCAACTTGAATTTTATGTGACCTGTTTATAAAGTGGGCAGGTAACCAATCTTTTCTTTTTTTCCCCATAAAAAGTTTCATTATAAAATGTGCTTTAAAAAAAGACTCATCTAAATCAACAGAGGATATTTTGCATAATATTACACATCCACTTGAAATGAGTGAAAGTGAAGTTTTTTGTTCTGATAATCACAGAGCCAAAATTCAGCTTCTTAAATAAGGTAAGAACTTCTTATTTTGCCTAAGCAATATGATATACATTTTTATATGTAAAAAATTGTACATGAGTGTACATGCATGTACATGTATGTATATATACTTTACTTTTACTGCAGCTCTTTGCAGTTCTTCATCACAGTACTGAGCTTTAGGATGATTGCATTATTATTCATTTCCAGTAAATGAACAGAAGATGGTACTGAAAGTGCAGAACAAATAACAGATGTGTGAAGCTTGAGAAACATTTTCCAAAAATATCAACACCATCTATGTTTTAAAATAAAGTTTTATAGGAAGATTCTGGTCTGGTACCAATTGATATACCTCTACTCACTTCAGTGATGTTAGGATAATTTCTACCAGACAAGGCTCATTAAAACACCTAAGTTCTCGCCTTCAAATTATACATGTGGTCATGCTCACTTCCTAAGAGATAGAGAAGAAGGGATTCCACCAAACAAAAGTAGTATCCCTATGACATCTCTGAGGTAGTCAGGTACCTGGAGACATCTAGATGGAAAATGTGGCAGACAGGATCTATTTCTGATTTCCTGTGTATAAATTTACCTGGGAGTCACAATAAATGGGACTTAACTACTTCGAAATTGAACTCTGCTACTTTCACATTTTCTACATTCCTGTACAATTCCTTCCATATTTCCTCAACAGTGTATATTAAAATCCTACTGAATATGCAGCTGAAACTTTGTATCGGTAGATGATGAAAATAACTCATAAAATCAGTTAATTTGCCTCTAGTAAGGCATCAATTTTACATATGAATAGACACAATAAATCTTTCTGAGCACTGCAATTTCCCTAATAATTTTTTTTTTCCCAGACTGGAATAAAAATTGAAAAGGTTAACATTTTTGATTAGAAAACAATCAATTTTGATTTGATCAAATAGTATTGCTAGGGTAGAAATAATATGAATGTGATTTGGGCATATTGTATTTCCTGAGCTACATATATGTCCTGGAAATATAATTTCTTTTCAAAGATTTAGTTCTAAATGAAAACCTGAAGTAGTCAATAAAAAAAATACAGAAATGGAATATTTTTACACTATTAATAAGTTCTGATTTTTTTTTTCCAAGTGTCATCAGAAGACAGGTCTTTCAATTTCATAGAGGGCTTGTTTTATTCTTCTAAAAAAACCTCACAAAACCAACATGGTTATAAGAAACATATTTCACAAAAGTCTTTTTAAAATACAAACCAACTTTGTCTAAACTGTCTAACTGGTCATGATTTGATTTTACTGTATGAAGTATGGCATGAGCTTTTAAACTCATACAAGCTTGACCTCTGCCTTGAGCATTGTGAACACAATTTATGCAGACATGTGGCTAGCACTGACTGATAATTGACTTTGTATATTATTCTGAGAAGGGCTTAGGCTGTCAGTCAAGAAAAAAAAAATAAATTATTTTCAGTGATCTCACAAACTGACATTTTAGATTCTTGATGAAGGAAAGAGATGCAGTAAATATGGTCATTGTCCAGGTGTCAAACTGATAGGAAAGTACAAAGAAAATTCCTCTTTGTTTTTTCAGTTAACTGCAATAGGAAAACAGCGCACTATAGAGCAGAATGTTGCCACATCAGAGCATACAGATTACTAAATACTGCTAATCATGCCACACATGTGCTAAGTGTGTGGGCATGACAGAATGTCACTGTGAGTGACAGCAGATGCTAAAACTCCCTGTGGAAAGACACTGTCCTAAATGATGTCCCACAGGCGGATGCAGAAGAAATACAGACCCTGTAGTTTAAAATTAAAATTCAGAATTCAGAATTCTGTGTATCATCTGAGAAAATTAAGTTGCCTGAGACTGAAAAAAGGGTGTATCAGGCATCATGACAGCACCCTTAGGCAGCACTCCAGGCCTGTATCCTCTCTAAAACATGTAACTTTTATGAATGATTATTTGTCATTATTTTGTCTAGTGCTACATGTGTTTTTCAATACTAGCCTTGTAATTATTTGTACCTGTGCACTTTATCAGCTATGAAAATTTTATCTATCCCTCAACATGTTGAGAAGTAGGTGCTTATCATGATGAATTTCAAACAATTGATAGTTTTGTAAAGCAATTATCACAAAATTATTATTTTTGTGAATGTATTACTGTCTCCTGCCTGATGCTTTCATTCTGGCTGCATACATATGCCCTTCTACATCTCCTGTGGAATCAGCTATTTTGCATGTGCAGTGACAGATACATGCAGATGGGAGATTACGAGTGTTTGGTAATTTACTTCTATGTATTCCTTGTTAATGTGCACATTTTTGAATTTGAAAATTCTCTGAACAAATGAGTGTTGTGCATGTTTTCTGTGAATTTCTTTCTGTTTGGTTTGTTTTTGTCAACACTGTTTCTTTTGGAAATTTGTTTTTTATTGACAAGCCTTATTTAAAGAATTTGCTCATCAAGACTAACTTCATAGCTGCATTTAAAGGTTACTATGTGTTTAAAAAAAATATATATATATAGTAGCAAACA